>VDFB02000876.1:0-29437 GCA_007258455.2 Sequoia sempervirens | reverse complement strand
CCAAAGAAGCATGATCTTTCGCAGGTGCTGCAAACTTTTCAACAACAGACAATGGCTGCACTTAGAAAATTGAGGGATGAGTTAGAAAAATCAGAAGTTACCAATAAAGAAAGTTTAGAGAAGAAAGAAGAAGTACTTGTATATGACTTGTAACTTGCAAGTAATTATGATGAGGACAAAAATCAGTCAATATGAGCCCTAAAGAGGACATGTTCACAAGTTCTTTTCAGCCTTATGAGGACAATGATAAAAGAGATTCACCTATTGAAGCTACACATGAAGAGCACATGAAGATTGAAGAAGATACCACCATGAAGATTGTTAAACCAGCCTTGTTAGATCAGCTACACGATGGTATGGGTTCTTGTGATGTTTCATTAATTGAGCCTAGCATAGCTTCATCACCTTTACATTATTTTGGGAAGGAATCAAATTGTGATGGGAATTCAGAAAATTCAGTATGTTTGGATAAGACCGACTTGACATTGCAAGATATGAAGGGTCACTTGGTGGTGAAGGAGTTTATAGCTGTGCACACTCTTTCTAGATCAGCCAATGAGGAAGCTCATGATGTAGAAGACTTTACTCATTATTTTGATGGAGATTTTTTGATGGAGCTTGTTGATGACCTAGTTCTTACACATGGATGGGTTGAAGAAGAGGCCACGAGGGAAAGGAGATTTGGGGGTACGATCATACCAGCATTTGATGATAGGCATTCAACAAGGGATGGAGATTTGCTCGAGTTGCTTGAAGACACTACAAAGAGGTATGATGAAAATGCAGATTTTCTGTTTGATAACCACAGTCCTCTTTCCCCACATCTTCATGAGATAGCAGTTACTTCACATGGGGAAAATAAGGTGAAAGAGTCTCCCCTTGTTGGCGCTCATGAGATGGGTGTTAGGCATGAGGAAGATGTTGAAAATTCAAGCCACAACAAGCCTGATTTTGTGTATCATACCATGGAAGATGTCAAGAGAACTCAAGTCTTGTGTGACGGTTGGTTACAAAGAGCTAGGAGAGCAAAGATGTTGGCTGCCCAAGCAAAACAGTACTTGCAAGAGGTCAAGGAATGTTGCAACCAGTTGGATCAAGCAAAGAGGCAAAGGGAGTCACACCTTAAATCTCTATTTTTTCCAAGTGAGGAGGTATAGCAAAGGGAAGGTCTCTTGAAGAAAGCAAGCAAGAAGAGTATGCAAATTTGGGTGGACAAGGGGAAAGGCATGATTGAGAAAATTTCATGTGCCTAATTTGCATCATGATTTGCCTTTGTTTGAGGGCCCCTTGAAGGCCCAAACACTAGAGGATGTTAGAGTAGTTTCGCATACACTTAGTGGATCAACCACTAGTGTCAAATGTTCACATGGAGAGGAAGTCATAAGTGATTCAGTTTGTGGTGATTCATTGGTCTTCCTCGAAGATGGAGTTGGCCAATAATGAACTGCAATCCTATCATCATATTGACTCCTTGGTAGAATTGGAGGCTGCCCTAGTTCAAAAATTTGTGATGCATGCCATGGATGCACTTGGCTTTGTTGGGCATACTTGGGAGATGAAGCTGAATTTTGACACAAGGGAAATCCTACAGGCCACTTGGAGGATAGCAGCTGTTTGTGTGTTTTGGGGAGGTTTGGATCACCTCATCATCATTGGTGGATGGCATACGGATGATATTCTATCATCATATGACATTAGTGAAAGTATTTGGACTCACTTGTATCTAATTTCAGTTGGGAGGTTGGTGTTCTGATTGATATCAGCAACATAAGAGGGGCTGATATGTTCTTCTATGCTCCTACAAAGGGCATCTTGCACATTCATGAGGAATCCTTCGAAACTGGAGAGTTGGTGGGTGTTGATAGATCCATGAGGTACATTCATCCTTTCCATTTTGATACATATGGTAGTATGATGACTTGGGATCCAAGTGGTGTCATGCTTGACACATCATTTCCTTGGGATCTTGATGAGTTGCTTCACAACTCATGGAGCAATGATGATGAATTTGACAAAGTGGAGCAGCGGAAGCTTTGAGACTTGTGGTGGTGTTTCAGAGTATGCATTTTTCATATTCTTCTTGGGAGGGGCATCCACAGGTTGAGGAGTTATATGATCAATAGACATTTGATTAGATGGAGATACTTGTCATTTGACATGGATTTGTCATTGCTTGAGGACAAGCAATTTTGGGAAGAGAGGATTGTAATGTCCCTTATGTGAAAATTAGATAATAAAATAATATTTTATTAGTTTTTTTTGGGTGCCGAAAAAGGAGGGTAAAATATTTAAATATTTATGGCAAAATATATTATATATATATATATATATATATGGGCTTGGACAACCCTTGGAGGAATAAGGAGAAGAATAAAAAATAAAATAAATGTCAATTGGAAGTTGGCGCCCAAGAAAAGGAGGCTTAAAAATAAATTAAAACAATTCAAATTGCTAAAGCCTAGGCCGGCCAGATTGAGAGTTATAAGGAGATGTGTATTTATACAACGTGAGTTGAAGGCATTATTCATCATTCATAATTTTATATTTGCTTTTCTGCTGTGCTTAGTGGCGGATCCTCTAAGGATGAAAACCCTTGAGAATCAAGAGGAAGTTGGACGAAACCCTAGCTTCTTCCACAAAGGACTTCATGTTGGAGGTTCCTATGTGCTTTAATGGAGATCATTGCTAGTTTCATGTCAGTTTGCATTAGCATTTAGATTTCTGATTTGAAGGGGGGGTTGTGCAAGTTGGAGGTTCAAATTCAAATCTTCTAGGGTGGCAAAGCGCTAAATTCTCAAATGGCCTAAAAGTGCCAAAAACCAAAAAAGCGAAAAAGCAACTTTCTAAAAATAGTAAATTCTCAAATGGCCTAAAAGTGCCAAAAACCAAAAAAACAGAAAGCAAAAAAGCAAAATCCCTAAAAATTAGGAAGTGTCAGAATTGGACGAAAGCACAGGAAATCCTCGTCTGCAGGGTCCTCTGAACATTTCCACGACGTTTGCGTGTAGTTTAAGGCTTGAAATCTCAACTTGGCTCAGGTGATGACTTCGGACACCGACACGAAACCCATAAAGAAAAGAGCTTATGAAAATGCAACCCAAAACT
Source organism: Sequoia sempervirens (assembly GCA_007258455.2). NCBI lineage: Eukaryota > Viridiplantae > Streptophyta > Pinopsida > Cupressales > Cupressaceae > Sequoia > Sequoia sempervirens. Next base: position 26,332 of record VDFB02000876.1, on the reverse strand, counting down.
AAACCCTAAAAACAAACTGGATGAGGTCCCTAAGGAAGGAAGCATGTGTGAAATAGGTCATAAACAGTTACCAGATTAGGGTTTCTTCATGTTGTGGGGTATATATTTTAGCACCCTCGACTTCCACAAGCGGATCTCTAGCCCCAAAAAATATGACTCGGACTCGGGACTCGGCACGGACTCGGGAAAAGACTCGGCAAAAAAAAAACCGTAGTTTTACAAAAAAACAAGAACAAATTAATGCATTTAGAGAACATAAGAGCCTAATTTGATTATCAAACACTCATAATTCAAAGATTACACATGCCATATGATCATCAAACACTCAATAATTGAAATTTCATCATTCCAAAGTCACCCAACACTTCAGTTTCCAATGTATACATCATAAGATTATAAATAAGCTATTAATCTTGGCTTTCAACTCTAATTCAATTCTATGCACCTCTATTCGCCAAACTTGAATGTTTGGTACCAACCAGCAGCATAAATCGCTAAAATCAAACCAAAAATCGTGATTTTGAAAATCGAAAAATGGGTGAAAAAAAATCTGAAAAATCGGCTTGAAAAAAATGAAAAAAAACATGGTAGGTCAGGCATAAAAATCAGATTTCACGCCCACAATCTCTTCTTAAATGCTTGGTCGTGATCTTCACGTACTCCTCAGTCTTCCTCAGTCTGGTTGCGCTCACGTTCTCGCCTTCTCCGGGTCAAAGCAGACTTCAATAGCTGCAGCAAAGTTCCGCCTGAATCCTGCTGCAGATTTATGGCGGCCAAAAAATAGAGCGAAACCTTCAGTCTAAGTCACAAGGTTTGAATTCGAATTCGAGTTCGGCAACATTGATATTCGGATGAAGTTCGACAAGGAAAAAATTCGAAAAACAAAAAATTCGGATTAAATTCGCCCTATGTAATTTTTATTTTTTTTATAAATATAAATAATATATCCACAAAATTGTCTAACATTTATAAAATATAAACCCTAAGAAACATGTGAAATCACAATATATAAATATTTAAATATATTAATTTATGTTAGATTTTACTATATTTGTTGAATTTAATTTAAATATTTTATTTTACATTTCTTGAATTTTATATATAATGTATTAAATGATAATATTAAAAAATGAAAACTAAAAAAAATAATAATATTAAATTTATTATAATAATTAATAAATGTTTAATTTTTTTAGTAAGTAAGCAAAATAAAATATGGGATTTGTAAACATTAAAAAATAAATCATAGAATAAATAGTATAAAGTTATATTATTATAAAATAATTTAATTTAAAAAAAATTAGTTATATTTAAATTAATTAAACATTACAGTTTATTTATTTAGTTAATTTTTAACATGTTAAAGATTATATTATTAAAAATTTAAATATATAGAGTCATAAATATAAAATTTATAACAAATTGTTATTATAATATAATAAATTATATTAATAAATATAAATCTCTAAAAATAAAAATAAAATGCTTTCATAGATTTAAACTTTTAATATAGAAAAATCAACGCTAAAAGTTTAAAATGCATACAGCCCAATAAAAACAAATAAAATCTAAAACAAACATACGGAAAAATAAAAGCCGTGCGGAAAAAATAAAAGCACGGAGTGAAGCCGCGTGAATGCGAAGCCGTGAGTGAAGTTGCCGTGAATGCCAAAGCAAGTCGCGGACGGGAGTCAAAGAAAATGCAAGTCGCGAATGCTGGCTGCCAATCGTGGATATGGAGTTAAGCAGGACATAGAAATAAACTCTGCAACTTTTCGGGAATTTGACGGCGCTGGAAAGTCGCAGGGCATCAAGAAAATCAATTGGCGACTCATATTTATGCAAAAAATCACGTTTTTTAGGGTTTTTTTTCACGCTTTTTAGGGTTCGCGATTTTTTGACGTTTTTTTCCCGATTTTTCCGCGATTTAAACCTGATTTTTTTGCGATTTTCAACAATTTTGGCAGCGGCCGACCCAGTTCCGTAATCATGATTTTAGCCTTTGAAAAATCGAACCCCTGACGACGGTAAAAACTGCATTCATTTTTGCAGATTTATGGTTAAATGAAAGAAAAAGTTAAAAAAAACATGGGTTTTTAACCTCTTTTGACTCCCAGCCACACAAGAGAGTTCTGGGTTGGGACTCCCGAGTCTAACCTCAGGACTCTTTTTAACCCCTTTTGACTCCCAGCCACACAGGAGAGTCCTGAGTTGGGACTCTCGAGTCTGACCTCAAGACTCTCTGAGTCTTGAGGTTGGACTCCCGAGTCCCGACCCAGGACTCTCCTGGACTCGACTCCCGAGTCCGTGGCGAGTCAACTTGGTTGGCCTATGGACTCCCGAGTCCGCGGCGAGTCTGCCGAGTCTGCAAACTATGGTGGCATATGTTTGGAGCCCAATTTACTTTGTAATTTGCATTCATATTCTGTAGCAGCAGACTGTAGGTTCATATTAGACATTTGTTTGCTCATATTGAAGGATCTAATCATGCTATGTTGGTGATTTAATGCTACTTTTATTTGCTACAAGTTTTTCTATTTTTTGGTTGCGTTATGTACTACTGTTCATGCATTCTAAAACTCAGAAAATTACATTAGCACACTATGGTTTAAGCAGAAATTAAAAATCAGAAATTAGGGCATCAATTTTTCATTACAAAAAATCAGAAAATTGCACAAATCTTGGTTGGGATATTTCATCCATAAATATGTAATGTGAACTATGAGCTCTCTGAATCTTTGACAAAATAACATTTATTATTTTTGTATTTAAACTTGTAATTGTAATAAAAAATTTATCAGATTTTAATCCTAAATGTACCTATGGAAATCTAAGTATGAAATCCTGTTCTTACTTCTAAGTCCGATTTGAATTCTATATGGCAAAATGTACTGATTGCAGAACATTCATCGATTTCTATATTTTGCAATTAAGGGAAAGAAGTCCCTTATATAAGATGAAGATGCACCTCAAGGAGAGACACGTCTCATGAGAGGACGTGTCTCCAGAAAGTGAAGACACGTCCACTCATGGGACGTGTCCCTTGAGCGCGCGGGCTTCTTAACTAACAAAAGCCATTTGGAGTTAACCAAAACTAATATGAATGTTTATACAACAATCATTTATATGAAATTCGATTTATTCAAATTCAAATTTTGATCATCTACAGAAATTCGAATATTTAATTTGAAGGATTTATATTTTAATAACAGTTTAGGTTAAATATAAATGATGATAATGCATGAATGCAATCATCATTTATATCTGACCGAAGCTATCTTAAATCAACACTCCCTCTTAGCCAGGGAAGATAATCCAAATTAAATAAGAGGAGATATCACCTACACACGTGATATCAAGATATGATATGTTTTCATAAGATTGTCAAGTCACATGACATTCTTCATAATCACATCTTCATTATGATATGTGCACTGACATCAAGTCACATGATGTCTACCATAATTCATGGCATATCCATGGATATAACTATCCACCATGATTATCTCTTAAGGATCACAATGATCTTCAGATGATATCAAGTCCCATGATATCCATCAAAGTGTCCAAGAGATACTATCATGACATGTCCACAAATATCAAGTCACATGATATCTATCATGATAGTTTATCATTGTAGAGTTGTCACTTTACAATGTCAAATACAAGTGCTCATTATTTAGAAAGATCGTCACCTTTCAAATAATGTACACAGGGGGAGTAGGCCCATAAAGTCATGGAGACACACACATGACAAAAGAGTTTACACATTAAACATCTTTATATATTAGTACAATTTTTATAAACAATTTGTATTTCAAACATAAATAATAATTATCGTTCATAACGCTTCTTCGGTGAAGTGCTCTTACCTTGATTCGAGAGGCTTGTATGGAGAATAGTTCCCAGCTTTGATCATTTGTACTAATATACTCCAACCGGGGAATCACTTGCCTTTCCACCATATTCTTACATAAATATAGTGATCCCAGTCGCTTAGATTCATCATGAAAGACGGATTTATGTAGAGTTTTGATGCAACTCGACATTCACAATGAATAATTGTAGATTCAAGGGTCACCAAAGAGATCCATGCCAATTGATTGGTTGTCCGTTTTGCTCCCATTGAGGGATGCATTCCAGCCTGCTGAGTTTCCTGTAAAATTGAAGATTGTTTTCTGCAAATCCAAGAGATCATAGTTGATCCTAAACTGAAGCAACATTTTGATGTGCTTTTCCGATCTGTTACACTTCCAGCCCAATTTGAATCAGAGTACCCATGTAGATCTAGTTGATTATTCTTGTAAAGAAGACCATATCCAGTAGTGCCTTAAAGATATCTCAAAATATGTTTCACAGCCATTAAGTGAATTTCCTTTGGTTCACACATGAACTGGCTGAGAACATTCATTGCATAGCAAATATCAGGTCTGCTGTTGACCAGATACATCAAGGATTCAATCATCTATCTGTAAAGGGTTGGATCTGCACACTTGGATTCTGCTGCTGCTTCTTTCAATTTGTGAAGGTTGGTTTCCATAGGTGTAGACATTGATCTATAGTCCAACATTCCAAATCTCTTCAGAATATCAATAGTATACTTCCCTTGGTTTAGTATAATGCCCTCTGATTTCTACCATACTTCTAGACCTAGGAAGCAGTGTAGAATGCCCAAATCTTTCATGTCAAATTCAGAAATTAGATCCCGCCTGAGCAACAGGTGATCTCCCTGCTATCGTTGTCATCAACATATAAAATAATTCATGTTATCAATTTTGATTACCTTGAAGTAGAGATTGGAGTCAGCATCATTCTTGGAAAATCCCAATCCCAAGAGATAGCTGTCAATTCTTTCATACCAGACCCTGGGAGCCTGTTTAAGTCCATAGAGGGCTTTCTTCAGTCTGCATACATGTGAGTCAGGTTTATGTATCACAAAACCTTCAGGCTGTTCCAAATAGACTTCTTCTTCAATGGTTCCATTCAGAAAGGCAGTTTTCATATCCACTGATGGATCTTCCAAATCTTTGTTAGTTGCCGCGAAGGTTAAAACACCGCTTCACCCATGTGTAACGTTATCGCAAAATGTTTTTCAGACCACGCTCTCCTTTTGAGAAAAACCTCTTGCCACAATACGTGCTTTGTGTTTTTCTATACTGCCATCAACAACATGCTTGATTTTGAAGAGCCATTTGGAAGAGACAATAGATTTCTCTTTTGGTCTAGGCACTACATCCCATACATCATTCTTTAGAATAGACTGATATTCTTTTGTCATTGCATCCTTCCATGCTTGATGTCGGAAAGCTTCTGTAACACTGACAGGTTCGGAGTTTATGATGTTCATTAGGGCAACATAGCTAGAGGTTTGGGTCTTTTACTTTCCCTGAACGTTCCTTTGGGTGCTGCATGATCCTCTGCTTCATTGATCATCTTCCAAACAAGCAAGTGGTCTCTTTCTCGCTGTCATATGTATTCCCTAGAAGGAAGGAAGTTCATGTAGATTTAGGATGCTCCTTCAATCTCAGAGTTCCATTTCAGTACTTCAGGAATAGGTTTCCACTGATCAGAACTCTTTTTGCCCTCTTGAATGCAAGTCTCTTCCAAAGATGAGATTCAAGCCATCTAATTTGATTCTGCCCTGGTATGAATATCCTGAAGGCCTTGGAGGTTTCACTATATGCCATAAATATCCCTTTCTTTCCGGAAGGTTCAAGTTTGAATCTCTTCTCCTTGGGCACATGAATATAGACGGGACAACCAAAAATCCTAAAGTGACTAATGTCAGGTTTTATGCCAGTGAAGGCTTCTTCAGGAATTTTGTTGTCAAGATGAGAATGAGGACATCTATTTTGGATGTAGACAGCAGTCCTAGAGGCTTCTGCCCAGAAAGAGGTTTCAATGTTTTGGTCAAGCAACATTGCTTTGGTAGCTTCTACAATGGTTCTATTTTTTCTTTCAGCAACCCCATTTTGTTGAGGGTTGTAAGCCACTGTGAACTCCCTCTTAATTCCAGCACTCATGCAGAATTCCTTAAAAATTTCAGATGTGTATTCTTTCTTTTGCATTGTTCTGTCTTGTATTTTCTTCCCCGGAGAAGCTTTTCTCAGAAAAGGTTTGAATTCTTTTGAAACTTTTTGAGGATTTTATTACTTTTACACTTAAGGAAATAGGATCCAAGTTTAGAGAAGTCAGTCTATAAATATGACATAGCATAGAAATCCCGCTTAGAAGTGCATGTATTATGGGTCCACATAAGCCGAGTGAATCAGATCTAACATGATTTAGGCCTTTTGTCTAAACAAATGGGAAAGCATCCTTTTATTCTTTTTCTTCTCCATGCTGCTATAAGTTCTTCATGATGGTTTTGAACTTGAAGCTCTGTTATAAAGCTTTTTCCCATACAAACAAAACAGAAGGTGTCCACCTTCTACAATCTCATCTGACTCTGTCGTGCTGGCTGGCAGCCTACAGAACTCAGCAAAGTTTATAAAGGTACCCTTGTCATACACCTATGGTTTGGGCTTTCTTGATAGTTGAGTTTTTAGGCCATGCTAGAACTTTTCCATCCATAAATGTAACCCTATATCCATTGTCTTCAAGGGCAGAGATGGATATTAGATTCCTCTTTATTCCAGGTACAAATAAGACTCCAGTGAGTTGAAGGGAGAGACCAGATTTCAATGTGATGGAACAAGTTCCAACCCCTTTAACTTGATGTGAAGAATCGTCCCCAATTGTTACTTCTTCATCAGACTCTTCAGTCATAGTGTCTAAGTGTTCTCTAAACCCTGTGATGTGCCTTGAAGAACCACTATCAATCACCCAGTTGTTGATGTTGTTAGATACTTCACTTGATAAGGCTGAATAGAATACAAATTTCTCAGAATCATGGCCTGAACTTGGGTTTCTTACTTTAGCAAATGATGCTTGTTGTTTTGATCTGTCAGGGCACTTCATGTAAATCTATGCAGTTTTTTGCTAGAAAATAGTTTTTTTGTAATTGTTTTGAAGTCTTGCTGCTAGAACCAGCAGTTGATTAGTTTTATATTTTTTAATTGTATGCATCATAGGCTATGTGGCTTGCCATTGGTGAGCATATTGATTCAACATTGTACAAAACCTAATCGCTGTCTGCTTGCACCCTACCCGTTTTGAGATCTCGGTGATCAACAGGCGTAAGTTTCATGCATATACATTGTGAAAATTGTCAAGAATACAAAATTCCAATTTGTGACATTACATAGCATATAGTTATGGTTTCCATTAGGGAGTTATCTTGTGGTCACTTTTTTGTGGGAATAAATCAATGAGGATCATTGATTGATTTGTAATTAACAATATTTTAGTATGGGATTAAGAATATAAGGATATAAATTTTTAGTTAAATAGAAATAGTTCCGTTATTGTTCTCGGCCACATTTGTTTATCTAGATAGCATAGTTTTTTATTTCCCTTTTAAGAATTGCTATGTTCAACTCTTACTGCATGCTCTTGGCTATGTTTGTTTGCCTAGAGATTGTAGTTTGTTATTTTCTTATAGGAACTGTTATATTCAATTAATTACTAGCTATTCTTGTCACTCTTTGTTTATTTAGAGACTACAGTTTGTTACTATCCTTTTAATAACAGTTATATTCAATTATTTAACAATTATATCTTGCTTTAGTATATTGTCACATTGGGAATATTTGAAGCATGTAATGGTTTTGAATTTTCAAAGATCTCACATATGATGGATCCAAGAATCAATGACAGATGTTGATTTATGTGCTAAGCCTCTGCCTATCTAGTTGTTTGTTGAGCAATATACAAATTTAAATTCAGTGAATTTTAACAATCCTTGCTGGAATGAACACCCTTAGTCTGATTTGATTAAGAGGGTTAAGTTTTTTTTTTCCAAATCAGTAATTATTTAACTTGAACATGAAAGATTGATCATGTTGCATCTTGGTCTCTACTAAAACCAAAGTCAAATGCAATTTTTATTTGAATAATGTCCATGGAGGCATATGTCAGTTAAAATGACATTTGGCAAAGGAGCCAAGAAATGACCCCACTTGTTGCCCAAAAATTTATTTTAGGATTTTTTGATGGTAAGGCTAAAAAGGTCAGAACTCATTTGATACATTTGTAGCTTTATTTTGCATAAAATTTATATTTCTTTTTAAAATTCAAGTGTTTTTTAAGTTCAAGTTTTGCCTAGTTTTTGTTGAGTCGGAATTTTTTGGCTTGCCAAGTACTTTCTGAGTCGGAGTCTGCGAGCTATGATGCCTACTTCTTAATTTTGATATTGAGACTTGTAGTTGGGTAAATATAAACATATTTGATCTTATGTGCCTTCAACCTTCAACAATACACTATTAATCAAATCCACTAAGCATTAGATATGTCCATCGATCCTTAATTTAAAATGAACTTTAGAAAACACTGAATTTTCCTTTCTTTAAACATTTGATGTCTTACATGGACAAATTATTATCAGATAAGCCATAATGAACTTGGTTTGATATTGCTACTGAGAATACAAATAGATTGGAACTATATTGCAAATAATACTAGAACACACTCTCTAACTATATTATGCAGGAATGAATGCTTACATTGATTTCAGTGGTCTCTATTAAGGCTCATATTAAAACTACCATAAAGGAAGCTTTCGGTCAACCATCCAATTAACATTAACAAGTTATCAATAAACTGCCAGTCTACTACTAACAAAGGGGTGTCCCATAAGGAGAAGCATGCCACAACAATACACACATAAAAATAAAAATAAATCCAAAATTTTTGATCAAGACTCAGTAGAATAATGTGGATTTTCTCATTTATTATTTTCTGTAAGAACCCCAACTGGTTCAATCATTGAACTCACTATCAGCTGCAACTGTGCTTGATTGTTTGTAATTTTTGTTTTTGTATTTTCTGGTTTTTTTGTGCTTTGAGGGTTTTGACATAAAAGCAAACTACTTCTAATACACTGATTATAAGGAAGAGATATTGCAACGATAGACAACTATATTGAATGCAAAACAAATACTCATTCTTACAATGGAAAAGTATAGCCTTTTATTTGAATGCTTATACAAAAAACAACTATAACTAATAGGAAACCTAATATAAATGCACAAACTGCTGATCCGAGTACTGTAGCGCACTGTTCACGGGCACTGTAGCAGAAAATAAACTTCTGAAAATAATCCCTTTCAATCTGAAAATGAACTGCAATTCCAATCTCTTAAATCTGATCCAAACTTCACCAAATTCATCCAATTGAAATCCAAATAGAGCCTTTGATTGAGACCCTCCAAAATCACCAAGTTCATTGGATATTTCACCAGCTCAGATGGTTGCTCACAGAAGAAACTACGTTCTCCAATGGCCTCTGCAGGTAGAAACCCTCGTTCTCCAAGCAAATTCAAACTCATCAAATGTTCTCAAAATGCAATAATAATGAAGTTCGATCTCTTGCAAAAATATATATAGCCTTCTTCAAGTTCGAACTCCCAAAAAACTTTTTTAAATGATTTAAATGAAATTCATTTATTTCATTCATTTGACTATTGAAATGACTTAGGGAATTGTGCAATAAAATTAATATAAATTTGGCCCCCTTTTCAATGATAAGTTAACCCTTCATTAAGTCACTTAAGTTATAATATAAAATTATATTATAACTTTATAATATAAGCCCTCAACCATTAATATTTAGTTTAGCCAAATAAATATTAATAACTCCATTATTACTCATCATTTCTGCACGCCGTCTGAACTGGAAATTGGCATAAGGAATCTGCATATGACCAACCCCCTTTTGCTAAAAATAGCAGGGGCCCATCCCTAACACCACTGCCTTACTATAAATAGTAAGTTCTGCATCCAGAGTCCTATAGAACTCAAACAAACACCAATCCTGCATAACTCCGACTACTGAAGAAGCTGCTCCCCTTAGAGGACCCTCTACCCATCCTCATTAGCCTACGAGGGTCAATAATAGGCCAATCTACTCAGCTGACTGATGTCACTAGAAGGGGATATCACATTTTCCTTGTTTTTGCTTTAAGTGTTGAAGTGTTTCCTTGGTAGTTTGGAAGTTTATTTGTGCATTTTAATCCAGTTGGAGTACCACTGGTTTGGAAGTTCGAATAGAGTTATTTGTTGGGCTTTTTGTCTCAAGGCACAACTAAATGGATTTTATTGGATGTTTGCACTTTCTATGTTTTGTAGAGTACAGTATGATGGGGAATTAGAGTTTCAAAGATTGGAACAAGTTGTAAAATATTGTGTAATTGTTCATTTAGTTATGTGGATCTATATATTACTTTGTAATTTTTGGTGTAAATCACAAGGTGTGGTAGTTAAATCACAAGTTGGCTGTCTTCTGTGATGCTTTGGTAAGGGTAGAACCCTGTTAATCATATAGGCATGGCGTCGGTATTTCTTTATAAGTTTGTGAACAATTTAAAGAGTGAATCTACCCTACTGAAAAGGGCACTTGCTTTAGGACATTATTAATGGAGGCATGCATCCTAGTAGGCTATTTGATTTTCATTATGTTTATGCTTGTCCTTTGTTTGATTAAGAAAATCATATTTCTGGATTTTTGGTTGAAATTTTTGAATAGAATAAGGCAAGAGTGGCCTTGATTTGTATTGATATTTTCAATTGTCTTAGAAAATATTTTTCTGACATGAAATACATGGTTAGAATGCCTGATATATTATTTACAAAGGCTATGTACATTGAGGTGTTTGTGTACATTTGAGTTCACCTTTGAAGTTGATTCTGCTCTGATATCACTGTTGAGTGTAATGACCCAGTTAAGTGGTTGAGGTGTTTTGGATGTTTGTATTTATATTCTTGGAGTGAGTTCTCGTGTGTGTAAGATTTACTTCAACGGGTACGCTATTTTGTGTTTATTATAACCATTATAAGAGGTCACATGCTTATGTGCACGAACGTTTTCTAGCACTTGCACAATGTTTGTCATACTCTACATGATTCTTTAGAAGAATGTCATCGGTATAGTGTGTACACATAAGAGAAGGGTTTTGGCTTAATGTTGATTTGTTATGCCACTATTTGAATATCTGATCTTTTTTCTAATTTTTAATGTCTGGTTTATATGCCAAATTTCTAATATGATGGTTTCATTAAAATAATTATATATCTTTTTCCTAAATTTAGTTTTATATTTTTTGATTGGCTCATCACTCTCTTTAAATTTAATCATATGTTGATTGGGTTATCTCTTTGTGTGTTTGTTATAACAGACCATAAGTGGTGTCATCCCACAGTGGTTGAAGCAAAGTATGTTGATGAAGAAGTTGAATGAAGCACTTGTAGATCATCTAGGTTTGCGATTAACGAAAGAAGACATGCAGTCAACAGTTGAATTAATGGAACCATATGACATGATAAACCCTGGATTGGAGCTTCATAGCCCTCCATTTACTGTAAGGATATTTTATTTTCGATTTGTCTTGTATATTTTTGCAGCTAATATTTCCTTTCAAATTTAGAAGGCTTTTGTCTCTTTTTGTAATTTTAACTTTTTTCTTTTGTTTTAGTTCAATATTTGTGGACTTTTTTTGTAGTGATTTTAGGCTGTGGTGGTTTTGTAATAAATTTAGAGAATCTTAAAGTGTAAGTGTTCAACAGATATTATAAAATCCTTGTCAATTGCAGTTAAATATTTTAAAAAATGCAATATTTAGAACTGAGTGTATTGGCAGGATTTTAGGGATCGTCTTCATTATTATTTGATGGTAGAGGCAGTTACAGTGAATTCAACTATTAAGGTGGTTTCGGTGGATGATTAAATAGGTCACAATATGATTAGATGGCATTTTTTCAGTGGTGGCTTCTTTCTCCTTATTCTGAGGTCAATTTCTTCTTGTAGCTTTTACTGTCATATATAATGCAATGAATTGCTATACGAATCAAAGAGGTATATGCTACTTTTCAGAAGAGTTAAGAATGATATGTCCATGCAAATGAATTAAATCCTTGGAATGAATTCATCCATTTTGTTGCTAACCATCTAGTACCATAATTGGGTGAATAGAACGAAAGGGCTGTACAAGTCTATCCCACCCAATCAATAGAGATAAATTGTGGTAAACAATTAGGTGTGGCTGATAAGGTTGGAAGAGGTTAAACAGACAACTTGTTGTGGTTGTTTTAGGTAGGGAGACAGCACCATGTAAAGCACATGCCAGCTGTTTAGTTTCAGCTGATAAGAACTATTTTATGCATTGCTTAGTTACCATAGGAAATAATTGCTTGAACTGTTGTTTGTTTGGGAAGAAGACATGGCAGTTAATATGAGGCAGTAAAAAGGTAATTGGTGATAGCAGTGACGTGAGAAAGATTATAAATTGGCACGAGTTTGTACAAAGATGTCACAAAACTCAAAAGTCATTATGATGAAATATATCATTTGAATGAGTGAGTGTGCATAAGGAGATTTTCTGATCTGAACACAACCGCAACCTTTTGTGTCCTGACTTAAGTCACCCAGATAAGTTCGTGCAGAGCAGCAACAATGGATCACCATCAACCTTTCGTACTGGAGCTCTTAAAACATGTCACAGCATAGCTATTGCAGATTAGTGCTTAACTTGGTTGGTGCAACCTCAGTCAGCATGCAATCCACAATATCATCACAAGTCAGGCATAGTGCCAACTCCTACATCAGTTGGCCTCATTCTTATTGATGCTTCTGTAGAGACGAGCTTGCATAGATCAGATCTGGAAACTGATTCACACATATTACTAGGAAGGTGAGGCTTCTTGGTGTGAATAGGGGTATTTGCTATCCTGTTTCCCTTTGTAGTGTGAACAAGGCACATTATCTAACTGGTCATTAGTTAGTGTCATGTCCCCGCTTTTACGCAGCACTGATCGTGAGATTGGCCCATCATGAGACCTCGTAGGTCGACCGAAAGGGTTAGAGGGTCGCTTCTCGCTTGGCTCCGGCCGACATGCTTTGATCAATTGGCTTCGCTCGCTCATTCGTGACATTTTGCGAATTGCTTTTTAGCGCCTCGGCAAAAGGGACCACTGCTATTTTTAGCAGTATGGCTTTGGCGGCATCCGGAATCACTTCTGAGTTTGTCAGCATCAGACGGATCGGTAATCGGATAATTTACGAGGAAGATATTAATATTTAATTATATTGATTAAATATTAATTATTTAATGTTTATAATATAAAGTTATAATTTAAAATTATAACTTAAGTCATCTGCCTTGAGGGGTGCGCCCATCATCAGAAAGGGGGCCAGTTCGAGAATTAAATTATTATTAAAATATTTGACGGAGACTATTAAAAATAATAAAAGAATTAAAAGTCAATATTTTATTAAATCCCTATTATTAAGGAAATCGCACTTTTGTGCAATAAAGAGGTTTTGCATTGGGATTTGGGCCATTATGACATTTGAAGAATTAAAAATTGATCAGTCTTGCCAGAGACGGAGACCTTAGGGTTTGAGTTCGAAATTCGTTGGAGAACGAGCCATCTCCATCGAAGCAGTTCAGAGGATGTGAAATAACATCTGATTTATTGCCAGTTGAGAAATTTCTTCATTCAGGAGGAATTACAGAGCATCACAGTCGATATAAACATCAGGGTTTCAGTAGAACAACATTACAGAGGAGTCTTTACTTGAGGCGTCCATTTTATTGACATTCTGGAGAACCTTTGAAGAAGCCGTACAAATCATTAAATGCATGCAGCAGGCCGTACTATCTAGTACCAGGCCGTACCTTCATCATCAGAGGTCAGAGAAACAGTTGCCAGCAAGCAGAGATTCATTCTAGTTCATATCAGGCGCCTATTCCAGAGGTTGTAGAGATTCATCAAAGGGCGTACCTTTATTGCAAATTAACTATCTGCTGTACCAGGGCCGTACTGCTGTACAGTACAGCCGTACTATCATTTAGAGAAATTAATATCTCAGAGTTTCATTCAGTTGTTGCTTACAGAGCATTTCATTCCTTCAGGCGTGCATTCTCAAGAGATTCAGAGGGTTTAGAAGGCGGCATAAGTTTATTAATTTATTATTCTTGCTGAAGCCGTACTGTACCTGGCCGTACCTCTGTCAGAGCCGTACCATCCAGTTTTGAGCTGTCTTTGGTTAGGAAGGAGAAACGCCTCTTTCCTTGGCCTCCTGCATTCTCCAGTACAGGCGCATGTTATCTGGGCATCATCAGAGATCGTCCTTCGAAGGGAGAAGTGCATTTATTACTTCAGCCGTACCAATCTGTACTTCAGTAGCAGCAAATACCAGGTTCTTGAAATATTGAAAATTCATTGTTTTGTTCATTGCATGTATCTGGGTATTATTGTAATCAGTAGAGGAAATCAAATAAAGATACTGGCATCCATATTCTTTCAATTCCAGAGCCATTTTATTTTTATTGAATTTATTTTCATTTATTGCAAAAATCGTACCATTCATTTATTGCTCCAAAAACTCAAAAATGGCACAAAACCCAAAAACGTCAGAAAAACATTAAACTTCAGTCAGAGTCAGTATTAGGGGAAACAAGGGGTTTCTAGGAGGACATATTCACACATGTTCATGTGTTAAGTTTGCTTGGGGAGTTAGGAATCTTTCTACAAGTCTTTGGTTCACATGTGATCTTATCCTCTAGTTCTCACATGCCATAGGATTAAGACACTTGTCATCATCCTAGTTAGTCCTATCTCTCAACCTTGCCTATATAAGCAAGGTCTCTCATTGTACATTGTATGGGATAATTTGAGCATTATACACTGTAATCAAGCAATTATTTCTCTTGTTGCTCTCTTGTAGGCGATCTTTGGTTTTGTAGGTGTTCCTAGGAGGTTCAGTCTGTTGGTGACTATTACATGGTATTAGAGGTGCCTCATCCATTGGTGGCCCAACTGGGTATTGTTGCTTCTAGAGCACTTGAGTAGATTGCATGGCTCGAGCATTGCTCGAGCGGCCAAACAAATTTTCCTGATTATATATGTTTCTATATTTGTTTACTTATTTTCATTTGACCCAAAGGGGACATTTATGTAGACTAGATATATCTAATGTACAAAGTTTCATTGAAGCTGATTGAATCTACTAGGACATCTTACCCTAGTTTCTCATCACAGGAATGCTTATTCTGTATTCTTGGATTCAAATGTAAAATTCCCAAAAGTGCACTAGAAACATGTAATGACATAGTCCGTTCGTAAAGTAAAAAGATGTTAATTTTACATCAACAAGTAAAGATAATGAGTAAATGCCATTGCAATAATTTTTTTTTTTCATTTATAAACATGATACAACATATTTCAGCATTTTATTCCTTTTCTTTTCAAGAAAACATTAGAGTAAGAAAGCATAAAGATACATACATACCTCGAAGAGCTTTTGAACAAATAGTAGTAAGATGGTTGAGGTTCCTTTCCTTTCAAATCTTGGTGTAATCTATCGCCTGCTGTGGAGGAGAAGCATCACTCGAGTGCTTTTTGTCCAACCACAGACTCTTAATGCGGTCCCTCGCACATCTATCATTCGATAGATGGCCCTCCCTTCGAACGAAGAGATTGGAAGAGCATTCGATAATGACAACCCAACTGAGCATAGTGTTGTGTCCTACACAACTAAAACCTTGCTATTTCACAATCTCGAACTAGTATAAAGGATCATGATGAATTGACAATGTAGTCTCATGCATCAAATAGTCTAAGTGGATGATGTACCTTGCACTACTTTGGCCAAAGTGTTCTCATTTAGTACTTCCAATGAAGGTCATCTATCATAAACACTACTCAGGGCCGATTTGACTTAAAGCTATCTTACACTACGCATAGGTGTGGCCCTTTACTGGATAATTTGTCATCCCAAACTTACCTACAACAATCCAGTCTACTAAATAACATATACAAGCTAGATATATCCTTCAATGGATAGTTTGTCATCCTAGATAGCCTACCTTCAAACAATCTACTCACAAGAGTATACTAAGCCTTCCCTAAGGGGTAAACACAACTCTACTAGTTAACTTAATAACGTGGCTGGAGTACCTTAATGACTCATTCCATGCCTAATAGAATAAAATCTAAGCAACCAACATTCTCCTATTTTGGAGATAATTACAATGAATGCAGATTACCACTAGTATGCCTCTTTTATCCTTAACCATGTTAGTTCCTAGGCACAAATAGATATACAGTTCATAAAAAAACTCTTTTCTTTTACAAAATAGAAATGTAGTTTATGAAACAACTTCCTATCTATGCACAAACAACAAACACAAATACCAAAACATTTAAAGATTCATAAATAGAATTAATAGTAGAAGAATATCCCATGCCTGGTATTAGCTTTCCTCCAAATGATGATGGTTCGGCCTATACTTACAACACTTCCAGACTATCAACAATCCTTCAAAATGCTTTGTTCTCTCTCTCAGAAAATGAACACTCAACAATAGATATACAGCTGATAATTGATTTCAGCCTCTTAATTATAAACTCATAAATTATGATAATGGTTGCTCTTTCAGCAACAAGAAGAAACATCTGTGCGAAAATATAATGATTCTGCTCTCAAAAATAGAATGAATGCTCTCAGAAAATATAATGAATCTGCTCTCAACCCAATGCATAGAAAGCAATATACTAAAACGGTGAAAAGAGATGAAGAGTGAAGAGTGATGCCTGCAAATAGGATAGAAGCAGCTAGTTATACAGCCAAGCTTCCAACGTTTTCCACAAATTGTGGCAGGGGTTCTACCACCTCTTCTAAGAAAAATTCAACTTATACACGTCACTTATTCCCTTTTAAAAATTCGACAACAGTTGAAGACCAATTCAGAAACACATGATAAAAATGGTGTGATCGACTGTAGTATTCCACCCCTCTTGACGGAATATTTACACACAATTTCAGGACTGATTTTTGATTTTGGTTTGTTTGCTAATAATGCTAAAAAGGTACTAAAAACATATACATATAGTTGAAACTTCAAATAAAACTAAACTACTGAGATAACCTTGAGTAAATTGCTCAATTTAGAAGCTAAATATGACATCTTCATTTCATGATAGGGTATATACAATAGATAACTTATATCAGATTTAAAACTAAATATATCTTATATCATATTTTAACTTACAGCCATACAACTCTGTGAATATTAACTTGCTACAGTACCAAACCCCATTGAAATGCACACTTCTCTTGAAAGCCAAACTTTTCCCACCCAAATCTAGTATGGGGAGCTTCCTTAGACTAGGGCACCCTTTTTAGGAAAGATAGCAGCCTCTTAGAAGAGGCGTTTTGTTTTCCTTTTGTTGATTAAACCCTCAAGAGAGGGACAGCTGGCTGTAGCTCTTCAAATCAGTCCAAAAACTCTTCAAAATGCAAGCAGGCCCTTAGCAAACAATGATGAGGTCAATGGCTGCCAACCCCACTTAGAAAACAGCTCAAAAACTTTGCCAACAGCTCCTAATGTCACCAAAATTTGCATTCAAATTCAGCCCAACAAACTTAAGGTGGTGTTTCACACCCTCAAGCAGCTCAAATACGAAGAACCAAGCCCCCTGCAGGCTCACAAACTATAGAAATTAGGAAACCCTAGTCTCCCTCTTCCTACAAAGCCAAACTCACATGTAAATGAAGCCAAAATAACCAAGCATGAAAAGGGTCGGACTTTTTCCTCAAGATATATGTTTTTGCATTGAAAACACTATTCATTAAAGTGAACACTATTCACTTTAAGTTATGTCATTTTCACTTTATAAGTGAATAGTATCAAATAAAAATATAGTGACCGTCTCCAATTAAAAGACACATGGTCCCTAGGCAAAAAAGGGTGAAATAGAAGATAATAACATAATTAATCACCTACAACAAGCCAAACACCACAATTTACCTTGTCACTGAACTCTGGGGACCAACACTGCTGACGGACAACCCGATGACCATCACAAATGACCCTCTATCCAGAATCATTAGCCTATGCGGGTCAACATAATAGGCTAATCCATTGATGTACAAATGTCTAACTAGAAGGGGACATCACAATCCTCCCTCCCTAAAATTGCATGTCCCCAAGCAATCTCAACTCTGGATGCTGTAAAATGTCCTCATTCTCCCATGTAGCATCCTGTACCGACGAGTCCTTTCATTTAATCAGATATTCCCTGATGACTCGTCTCCGCATTTGTCTCTCTCTGACATCTAAGATGGCCTCAGGTACCAGAATTAATTTCCTCTCATCATCCAGAGGTGGTAAAATTGTAGAAGGAACAATACCGTGTCCTAATGCCTTCTTGAGGCGTGGCACATGGAATACATTGTGTACCCTGCTATCTGCCGGTAAATGCAATTCATAAGTGGTGCAGGAGCACCCAAGGCCTTCAAGGAGCTCTTCAAGGATCAGGAGTGTGCAAAGGTCAGGAGGACCTGTCAAGCAAATCAAACCATCAACTATGACCTTTTAAAGCCTATAATGGCATTTGGAAAGGATAAATGTGTTAAGAGAGTCAACTGTCCTAAGGGTCCTGATAAAGACCCTAGGACCAAAATGCTATGTAAATGGAATTGTCATGTTCTAGGGGTTTAATTAGCAATCTAATGCTTTAAGTAGGTCAAATAAGGTTGGATATTGAAGATCCAATAGTTTTTAGGTGGTAGAATTTAATAAATTTCAAGTTTGTAAATTCAAATTTTTGAATTCCACTTTAGGTGGGTAAATGGGTTTTAGGAGATTTAGTCACTTTAATGAAAGCAAATCAATGCAAAACGGTTAGATCAGTTGGGGAATGGTTCTATAACCCCAAAATGATCATTTGTACAGAGGTTGGGTTGCTGGTACGGATTTTGTACGGAGTGCTACAGGAAAAAGCAAAAAAATAGCAATTTCTTACATTTTTCTTGTGTTCATTTGATGAAAACTTGATTGCCATTGAAGATATGTCTGTTTGGATGCTTTAGGAACCTGTATTTACATGTTTTAAGGCCTTTTTATGCTCTGATAAG
Source organism: Sequoia sempervirens (assembly GCA_007258455.2). Lineage (NCBI taxonomy): Eukaryota > Viridiplantae > Streptophyta > Pinopsida > Cupressales > Cupressaceae > Sequoia > Sequoia sempervirens. The sequence goes on along the minus strand of VDFB02000876.1, from coordinate 7,314 downwards.
CAACAATCAATTCTTTGTATTTTATAATTGACTCTCCTCAAGAAAAGTGCAGATTTTCATTGATTTGGAGGGCTTTTATGTATGATTGATCCATTTCAAGGTAGAATGATGCTATAACCTTTGAAATGGATCACTTCTAACATGTACAATACAAACCTAAGAAACTAATGTGCAGGTAGGAAGAATATCAAGGTGTACACCGAGTTGTCAAAGGGAAAAGTGTATGAAAATGGGGGCTAAAGTGTAGCAGCAGGAGATCTGCCTTAGTAAGGGGTATCTTTTTGAGTTGGAATAGTTGAAACATGTTGAGTTATTGGTGAAAAGTCCAAAAATTGGTTTTGGAAGTGTGTGGAAGGCCAAGAACCAAGAATCCCTAGTTTTGAGGCAAGTTAAGGAGGGTTTTGTGTTTGAGCGTGTTAGGGGTGTCATAGAAGACTAAGAACTTGAAAATCCTTGGTTTGGGGATGTTTTAAGAGACTGTTGAAAGTTTCATGGTCAGGGGTTGAGTTTAGAGAGGGGTTGCTTTGGAAAAGAGGGCTAATTAGGCCTAGTTTTTGAGGAGACAACAGATTTTGGAAGGGTTTGTCTAAAACAAGTGCTATCAGGAAACTAGTATGTTGTGTAAGATCATAAACCTCATCTCATTCAGTCATTAGATTGGAGGTTCCTTTGGGAAGTTTTAGAGAAAAGTCTAAAATCCTTCGTTGGAGGCCTAATAGGGCTAGAAGGCTGCTTAAGGTGGAAAAGTGGATTTTGTTCAAGACAGAGGTTTGGGCTTTTGGAAACCTTCAAGACAAGTGTAATTGTGCCCCTTAAGATCATTCCTAGGGTTTGGATCCATTGGAGAAGGATTTGATTCATGAGTGAGCCATTTAGGCTTTGTCTCCACCAGGGTGCCTGAAGAAGAGTTGAGATTGCATCATTAAGTTCCTTGAAATCTTTGTGTTTGTTTCAAAGTCCCAGACCCTCTGCATCAATAAGCCACCTCGCCTACCGGCCTGATGATCTTGAAGGGTTCGTAGTACCGTGGCTTGAGTTTCTCCACACCACTCTTCCTAAGAGTAGACTGGCGATAGGGCTGCAACATCAGATACGCCATATCCCCAGCCTCAAAAGAACGCTCAACTCTCCTTTGGTTCGCATACTGCTTTTGCTGATTCTATGCCTTTTGAATGTTCTCACGGAGAGCTCTCATAATATCCTTGTTCTCCTGTAAAAGATCCCCAAGACTGGGCACTCTACTATCACTCAACAATAAATCAATAAAGTTGGGTGCCTCATACCCATATAATGCCATAAACGGTGACATCTGAATTGACATGTGGTGAGTGGTATTATAACAGTACTCACAAAGATGAATCCACTTCACCCAACCCTTTTGCTGCCCTACTATATAATTTTGGAGGTATCCTTCCACCCATTTATTTACAATCTCCATTTGGCCATCTGTTTACGGGTGGTAGCTAGTGCTTAGAGTAAGCTTGGTCTCACAAAGCCTGAATAACTCCTGCTAGAAGTGACTTAAGAACCGATTATCCTTGTCACTGACAATGCTCTGGGTTAGTCCATGGATCTTGAATACCTCATGGAAAAACAACTTTGCTACCTGTGTAGTTGAATGTGGAGCTGCTATTGGAAAAAAGTGAGCATACTTTGTGAGGTGATCAACAACTACATAGATACAATCTCTACCCTGGGCTTTCGACAAGCCCGTAATGAAATCCATCAACACGTATTCCCTCTTCCTGTCAGGAATTGGAAGTGGCTGAAGTAACCCAACAGGATAGGTGTGTTCCTGTTTATTCTGTTGACAAATAGTAACTCTTTGAAATATCAAAGGACATCTGACTTGAGTCCTTTCCAAGTGAAACGTTCCCGAACCTGCTTGTAAGTTTTGAAATACCCGGGAGGTTTGGCCATGGGTGCATCATGAAAGGCCCTCAATACTGTGTTTTTCATCTTTGATCCTGGGGTAAAAAAAATCCTCCCTTTGTAATTGATAAGATCATTTACAATTGATTATCTGCTGTCCTGCATTGAACTCTCAACGATGCCAGAAGCCCAAAAGTCTTTGGCATACTCTACTATAATCAGATGTCTCCAATTCTTTGAAATCTCAACCATGGAGCTGAAATGTGGTTGGCGAGATAAGGCATCAACAACAATGTTCTGAGTTCCCTTGACATAGGCAATGCCAAAGTCATATGATTGCAGCTTACTAACGCACTTCTGCTAATGATCATTGAGATCTCGTTGCCCTAGGAAATGCCTCAAGCTGTTATGATTGGTCTTAACACAAATTTGCTGCCCACAAGGTAGTGCCTGAATTTGGCCAACGCATCCATGATGGCCAACATCTCCTTGTCATAAATGTTGTAGCTCCTCTCTGGTCGTCTTAACTTTTGACTCTTGAAAGCTATTAGATGCTTGTCCTGCATGAGGATTGCACCAATCCCTTCACCTGAGGCATCACACTTAAGCTTGAAGAGTCTAGTGAAATCTAGTAATGCAAGGATAGGACAAGAAGTCATCAATTGCTTAAACTTGTCAAAACACTCCTGTGCATCAGTAGTCCAAATGAATGCCCGTTTCTTTGTCAGGGCTGTAAGTGGCGCTGCATGTCATGAATACCCACTAACAAATCGGTGGTAGAAACCACACAAGCCCAAAAATCCTCGAAGCTGAGTAAGATTCTTGAGAGTCAACAACTCAATAATAGCTCTAACCTTGTCAGGATCCATACACACACCCTCGACACTGATAATATGGCCCAAGTACAAAAACTCTGTCATACCCATATCACATTTTGATTCCTTGGCATATAAGGACTCCCTATCAAGAATACCCAATACTGTATCCAAATGGGTAATATGCACCTCCCAAGCCTTGCTGTGTACGAAGATGTCATCAAAGAAAACTAGTACGAACCTCCTTAGCTGTGACTAGAAGACCCTGTTCATAGTGGACTGAAATGTAGCGGGTGCATTGGTTAGCCCAAATGGGATAACCACAAATTTGAAGTGTCCATAATGACATCTGAATGCTGTCTTCTCGATGTCTTGCTCTTTGACCTTGATTTGGTGATACCAGATCTCAAATCTATTTTCGAGAAGTAGCAAGGGTCGTGGAGCTCATCGATCAACTCATCAATGAGAGGAATAGGGTATCTGTTCTTAATCGTCTTCTTATTAGTAACCTGTAATCAATGCACATTCAAAGTGTACCTTCCTTTTTTTTCACCAAAACTACGGATGAAGCAAAGGGAGATTTGCTAGGTCTAATGTGCCCCATGGCAAACAACTCCTTTATTGTCTTTTCAATTTCATCTTTCAGTCGCTTGGGGTGCATGTAAGGGGTGATTATCACAGGCTTGGTACCCTCCTCTAACTCAATGATGTGCTCAATCCCTCGGTCTGGAGGTCTACCCAATGGAATCTTGTTGAACACCTTAGCATGTTTAATCCTCAACTCCTGTATGTCTGGGTGATAAACTAGGGTTTGTTGTTCCTCCTATGATGGCGTCAACATACACTTAGCAACCCACTCAATCATGTTGTGGCACATAAGCCTCTCCATCCTCCAAAAAGACATCATCCTGAAACTGCTATCTCAGATGGATTTCAGCACATGGGTCCTTCCGTCCACCTTAAATCTCATTTCCATCTCCCGTAGGTTAAGAGTAAACTCACCTATGTCATGAAGCCATTTCATCCCTAAAACCATATTAGTATCTCCCATATTCACCACATAGAAATCTGCCTTAAAGTTGTAATTGTTTAGTCGCATAGGAAGATCTGAAATCATTCTATTACAGTTAAGAGTGTAGCCATCCACAACCTTCACTCTTATGCCCTCAAATTATTCAGTTTGAATCCCGCGCCTCGCAACCAACCTTGCATTAATCAAATTATGCGTGGCATCTGTATCCAATAATGTAATAATCTTTTTCCTAGCTAAGACCCCTCACATCTTGAAAGAACCCTCTCGTTGTATGCTAGTGAGACAAGCTTCTTGAAGCTTTACCTCCTCCTCAGTTTCAGTTTCATTTTCAACCTCATTTTCAGATTTCTCTACCTCGGATTCCTCATGCTCAGTTTGTTGGTCTGAGTTTTCAGATTTAGAATCCTCATGAATGTCCACATTATTCAGTTAGCCTTGCCTTGCCCTTAGGCCTCAAAGGGTAGTCATGGTTTGCATCATAGGGTCCTTTGCAACAGAAACACTACTTCTTACACAAGTCATTGATGGTTTCTTTGTCTAATGTGGCTGTTGATTTCCCTTTGGAATTTGATTTTTCTTTCTTAGAAAATGATTTGTTGTCCTTGTATGAAGATGATGCTTTAGAGGGGAACTTACTTTGCGGGCTGTAAGTTCCATGCTTGTAGCTTTTTTCATAGCCTCTTGTAGGGTCAGGGGATTAAAAGCTTTGATCCAACCTCCGATGGTTCTAAAAGACTTTTGATAAATAGCACAACTAATCTTCTTTCGGATATGTTGGGAACCATAACTGACAACCTCTGAAAATCACCTATATATCCTTCCACACTCCCAACTTGCTTGAGTTGAGCTAGGTCTCTGAAATATGTTTCCGGATCTTTCTTATCAATGTGTTCAACCAACCTGTCAACAAAATCCTGATAAGAAGTAATGCGATCATGCTGCAGGGTCACCGTCCCATGATAACACCAATTGTGGGCTGCTCCCTCTAAATGCAATGTAGCATACTTGATTGCATTTGCCTCTGCCATAGGTCGAAGGTTTAAGAAAGTGTCCCACTTATGAACCCAAGACTGAGTTGTAACCTTCCCACTGCCATCAAATGTACATAACGTGAGTTTGTTGGTGGCATGCTTAAGGTCACTGTGTTGATCTTTGTTTTGTACTCTTGTCTCTAGTTCGGTCTTTCTCTGTAGTGCTCTCTTCTTTGACTTAGAAACCTATCAAAGCTTATGCGTTGTCTCACTTTAGCTGTCAACAACTCCCACTCATCGTTTGGTGCCATCATATCATGAACAAACATTGGTTCACCCTCTTCTTCAACATTCTCCTCTTCCCCTTCATTTTTCAAAAAGGTAGGTCGTGTAGGCCTATCTGTAGTACGTGAAGGTGCTCTCTATGCCCTGGGAGTCCCAACCACACTCCTATTGTCCTTTGGTTCACGATTTTGTCTTCCAAGAGGGATCATCTGATGTAACATTGTTGTAAGTGCTTGCAAAGCATCTGCAACTTGCTGCTGCTCTGTTGCCATGTTTCTCATAAGCTCTCGCACTTATCTTTCGTCATTGTTTCCCCCATTTCTAGGTGGACTACCACCACTCCTATCACCCATGGTGCTGGCTGAACCAACCTCAGTATCACGCTATCTTGTTGCAATTGCAGCTGATAAGGTGTCCTGTTTAGGATAAGGTTGTGGCCATTGTTTTTGCTTTCTTTCTTCCCTTGCAATAGACCTCTTGTATCTATCACTTGGTTGCATCAACAGAGCTTATTTCAACCCCTAAGTATCTAGAAATTTCTTTTAATCTCTAAATTTTGTATTTTCTTTCTTTTGAAGGACCCACAAAGGATGGCAGGAAACCGCTTTGATACCACTATAGTATTCCACCCCTCTTGACGAAATGCTTACACACAATTTCAGGACCGATTTTTGATTTTGGTTTGTTTGCCAATAATGCTAAAAAGGTACTAAAAGCATATACATACAGTTGAAATTTCAAATAAAACTAAACTATTGAGATAACCTTGAGTAAATTGCTCAATTTAGAAGCTAAATATGATTTCTTCATTTCATGATAGGGTACATACAATAGATAAGTTACATTAGATTTAAAATTAAATATATCTTATAACATATTTTAACTTATACCCATACAACTCTGTGAATAGTAACTTGCTGCAGTACGAAACCCTAATGAAATGCACACTTCTCTTGAAAGCCAAACTTCTCCCACCCAAATCCAGTATGGGGAGCTTCCTTAGACTAGGGCGCCCCTTTTAGGAAAGATAGCAGCCTCTTAGAAGAGGCGTTTTGTTTTCCTTTTGCTGATTTAACCGTCAAGAGAGGGATGGCTGGCTGTAGCTCTTCAAATCAGTCCAAAAACTCTTCAAAATGCAAGCAGGCCCTTAGAAAACAATGATGAGGTCAATGGCTGTCAACCCTACTCAGAAAACAGCTCAAAAACTTTGCCAACAACTCCTAATGTCACCAAAATTTGCATTCAAATTCAGCCCAACCAACCTTAAGGTGGTGTTTCACACCCTCAAGCAGCTCAAATACAAAGAACCAAGCCCCCTGCAGGCTCACAAACTGTAGAAATTAGGAAACCATAGTCTCCCTCTTCTTCCAAAGCCAAAATCACATGTAAATGAAGCCAAAATAACCAAGCATGAAAAGGGTTGAACTTTTTCCTTCAAGATATATGTTTTTGCATTGAAAACACTATTCATTAAAGTGAACACTATTCACTTTAAGTTATGTCATTTTCACTTTATAAGTGAATAGTGTCAAATAAAAATAAAGTGACCCCCTCCAATTAAAAGACACATGGTCCCTAGGCAAAAAGGGGTGAAATCGAAGATAATAACATAATTAATCACCTTCAACAGGCCAAACACCACAATTTACCTTGTCACTAAACTCCGGGGACCAATACTGCTGACGGACAACCTGATGACCATCACAAATGGTCCTCTATCCAGAATCATTAGCCTACGAGGGTCAGCATAATAGGCTAATCCATTGATGTACAAACGTCTAACTAGAAGGGGACATCACATTGACACCTACAGTCGTTTTATCCAGAGAATGGCGGATTTAATAACTCAGTGAAAAGTTCTTTTTGTTTTGAAGACACATTGACAGATTTTGTAGCTGGAAGATTGAATAATTCAAAAGATAGTTTGAACGCACTTGGCAGTGTGGAAATCCTTCTTGCGCAATGATCCATTTCGACGCTTTCAGTGTTCGAAATATTTGGAAGACAAATATTTCCATTTCAAAAGTTTGGAAGTAATATTTCATGATGTGAGTTAAGTGTTTGAAAGATTCCACTTTTTTAAATATTGAAAGCCCGATTCCAATTGTCAAGTTAATGGAAAATATTCATTGTTAGGAAATAAGTCAATTTCCTAAATGGAGATCAATTTAGAAAATAATTTGATTTTCACAATTGAGAGATTAAATATAAATAATCATAGATATATATTATATTATTTGTATATATCAAATTATAGCTTATATAATGTATTATTCTATTATATATATTTATACATATATATGTATATATATATACATATATATACATATATATGTAT
>VDFB02000875.1:0-15711 GCA_007258455.2 Sequoia sempervirens | reverse complement strand
TTCTCTCATGGTGGCCAGAGGTAGTAAATGGATATCAATAGAGAATGGGAAACAAAAATGCATCAGTAAAAGGAGAAGGTCGTGGCTGAAAGCCAAATGTAATGCTTCAAAATAGTAAGAAATTTCCATTCTTGTGAAATGATCAAATTTACCACGCATTTTTTGTTGAAATCCCTCAGAAAATATCCAAAGAATGTGCAGGTCAAGCTTCAAACCCTAGCAGCATGGCAGCCAACTTCTTCATGAGGCTTCTCATCAAAGTCAAAATGATGATAATGATTTTTAGGTTTTGATGTTTTTTGCCTTTCAACCCTAATTCAACGGTGAAGTTTTGATTATTGTTTTAGACATAATCATTATCAATTATCATTGTGGTCATGACTTGTAAGTCAATGAGCCTAATAAGGAGACAGTTGGCTTTTCTCATTAGAATTTATGTGCCAAGAATGGTGGTCGACTATTATAATGTGCATAATGATTTACTTATATTTATTAAATGGTGAATGCATATTTAAAATATATGCTAAGTGTATTGTATGAAGCCATGAGATGGGAGTTAGCTTTCAAATTTGACATTATTCTTGTCTTTTATTTGCATTATTCAATGTAGGCTAGTTAATTAAATGATTGTCTATAAGTCATTTAATTAATTTAGTCATCTTAAAATGCAAATAAAAGATATTATGTGAAGTTAGCTTCAAATTGGAGATCCATGAAGAATGCAAGTAAAGTTAACTGGAGAACGAGTCAATCATGTGAGTTATGAAGATTTTTGGCACTTTACTTCAGTTTCACATCAGATTATCAACTAAAGATTGATCATGCATAATACAAGGATGGAGTTTCAATTATCATGGGCGAGTTGACAAGAACAAGGCAATTTTTGCATGCTTGGACTCACTGTCTACAGATTTTTCAGTTCACTTCAAGCTGCTTTTCAGTTGTACACATTGTGACTGTGAGTTTGAGATCGAGTTCACTCATTTTTGCATGAGTTTGAGCTCTTCTTTTGGAGATTTTTTATTTTGCTCGGGATTTGCCTTGAAGTTATATTTTTATACTGAAATTGACTTTTAGTTTCATTTTCATGCACTTTGGAGTTTCCTCTCATTGTATATATTGGAAAAAGTTTATCTTTTTCCTCTAGTTCTTATTTTTTGCCTTTTCCTTCAGCAAAGAAGACTATCATGTAACTCAGCTTTCATAATTTAACAGATTATGCAGCAGTCTTTATAGGTTATCTTGGAGTATCATTTGCAAAGAGTTCCTTTTTTTGTCATTGCAAGTTAAATATTATCCTTCTTAGATCCATGTGTTTTTTTTTGTGAATGTTTTGGATGCAAATTTAATGTGTTTGATATCAAAAGCTTTAAATTTATGTCAACATTCGTGAATGCATGTACACGAGGAAACAATCTTAGTTGCAGGTCATAAATTATGTCTCAAGTATATCCATATCTTTAAGTTGTGAAAATAAATTCTTCCTTCATAAAGAACAAATTATCAGGCCTGTCTGTGAATCATTAATGCAGTTAAATTGTTCAATCTAAGTTGTGAAAGTAAGCTTCATGATGAATCGGTTGTGAGTTAATCTATTTTCTTTAAATCAAATAGGTGCATCACCACAGTTCAGCTTTTCCAGTTTTGCATTGGAATAAGTTTTTCCCCTTTTCCCATCAAAGTTTCAAGTCTATAATCAGATAATCATATAGGAACCAGCCTAGAATCTGGAGGTCTATCTTCACCATAGGAATACCCACAGCCTGAAGATAGTTCCCATGTTTCAACAAATTGCTGAATTTAATCATTCAAGCATTCGGGTGCAATCTGATTGACAACAAAAATATTAATATCCAAAAGAATATCCCTTAAGTTTCAACCAAGTAGACAACCCAAATTAATAGAGTCTATCACATTTTTAGAATCCCCTTCAATTTCCAGATTCTTAATACCCAAAGTGACAACAATCTTGATCCCTTGAGCATTTCCCGAGACTTTGCCACCATAGAAGAGTGAATAACTATACCTCTAGCATACCCAGCAACCAAGTTGCCCTGACAGACTCTTATAATACCACCTATACTGGTCAGACCAGGGTTCCCCTTGGCCGCACCTTCAAAATTCAGTTTAAACCAACCCACATCCGGAGGTTTCCAAAAGGTGTTTTTCCTAGCAAGGGATTTGGAATTATCAAAGGAATCATTACCAAGCACAATTTTCCAAGATAAATAGCCATCTTGATCTCCCAATCAGCTGGGGTACTGTCTGGTGGTTTCCACTTTCAAGCAAGGAGAGACTTTCAGATATAAGTCTTAACCCATAGCCAAACACTTCCTTCAAACTCTTCTCAATGCCATAGAAAACCATGTTGTTCCTTTCCTTTCAGATGCACCAACAGATGATGCAGGAAATTTTCCTCCAAATTTTCAAGGGAAGGGGGTGCCGGAAAGGACCATTCCACCCCTCCACAAAGGAAACCAAATCTTTATCCAAGGTCCAATGTGTCTCTAACTTTTGAAAAACAAGGTCCTAGACTCCACATCAAACGGACAGTGCAGTAGCATATGGTCCACAATTTCTTCATTGTTTTTACACAACAAGCACATGTTCGGGATTTGGAATCCCCTCTTCCTTAGATTATCTTGGGTTAGGATCCTATTGTGGTAGGCCATCCACCAGAAGAAATTTATTTAGGTATCAAGTGATGGTTCCAAATCTTTTTCCATAACTTACTCTGTAGGCTCTTGTCTGACAACAAACTGTAAGCCATCCTGAAAGTCAAATCACCCTTACTATCCAAGACCCAAAAGAAATCATCTTCAACATCTGAAATAGGTATTCTATACTGAGAGAGCAAGACCTATAAGGAAGAAACCAGACATTTCAAGTTAGGGGAAAGAGGACCATAGGAGCCAATATCTTTCCAACTCCTAACACCCTGCAATCCATGAATGTAATCACACACTTTCCTACCAAAGAACCAAGTTGCAGGTTCCATCAGATTTTTGAACTTTGAATAGGCCAAGGGGGAGTCTAAGAGCCAGGAATCTTCCCAGAAAGCGGATCTTACTGTAGTCACTTAAAATTGACCATATCTTGTGACATTCACTTTTGACATCTTACAACACATTTTATTCTAAACCTCACATAACCCCTTTCATCATCCCTATTATTTAATCTCTAGCCAATTAATTAAATAAATTATATTTATTTAATTAATCCATTTATCCCAAGCAAATCTCAGCCTGGCTGCACTTGCTAAGTGGCTCACTGGTCAATGAAGTTCTAGTCTCCACCTGCGGGTACCTGAGGGGAGTGTACTGTGTCAATGCGAAAAGCCATCGCACGACTGCGCTTTTATAGGGGGTCGTATACCCCATTCCTCAAGAGCCTAAAAAAATAATAATAATAATCCATTTATCCTTTAACCAATTAATTAAATCAATTTTATTTATTTAATTAATCCACATTCCCCAAATAATTTAAATAAATTAAATATTTATTTAAAGTAATCCTTATCCTCTCACATCTCTTATAATTTAAATAATTCTAAATTATTTAAATTATTTCCCTAAATGACTTGATTCACTTTCTAAATCATCTACTCAAGATGACTTCATCACTTTCCAAATCATCTCTTAAGTTAACTCGATCCCCTTTCCATTCTCCTCTTTAGTTAACTTGATCCACCTTCCATTTCTTCTCCCAAGTTGCACAATCAACTTTCTAATTCCACTACCACTCACAAAAAGGAAAGTTTTATCCCTTTATCTTCCCATCTTCACCTATAAATTAAACCACAACCAATCTTAGTGCCATTTCTCATTTTCTCATTGTCTAGTTGTGTACTCTAGTTTTTCATGATAAAACTTTAGCTATTGGGTGTTTCTCATTTCCGCACATGGGTTAAGTGGGCTCCCACAAGGGTTGAGCTCAGCGTGTTTGAATTCACTTATGGTGGGTGTTTCTCCCTCTGGTTCTGTTAGAACTATAAAATTTTGAAATTTTTCATAGTCAATTGCATCCATGAGTGTTCAAATTGAGCCCTTGTCAATAGCATATTGTCCCTTCCTCATATTGCCTCACTCATATTCTGTCGTGTGATCCATTTGAATCCATTGTGTCATGCATATTTTTCATTCTGGTTCATGTCGGCATAGGTACCCAATTGTCTCCCCGACCTGTGTATGTTCCACTATTCTTTGTTGCAGGTTGTCGGCAAGGCATTCCTCTTGTTGTGGCGACGGTGGGAACCCTTATCGGCGTATCTTCTGGCTATCAGGCTAGCCTCTTGCTGAATTTCTGATGTCTTGGCGACAGGTGCATTTTGTATTCTATCGGCATATGTTTTGTATTGCGGCGAGAGGTCTTGGTGAAGGGGTCGGGTCTTGCTGACATGATTTAAACTGGCACTCTGCAGGAGTTCTCTCTTCTCTCGATGACCTAACATGCTTGGTTGTGGCATAACTTTTCACTCTACATAGCGTCTCACCGAGGTTTTCATGTTATGGTGATAGGTAGACTCTGTCAGCGAGAGACCCATTTTGTCTTGGAAAATGTGAATGACCTTAGATGATTTTTGGTGAAGCAAGGCATTCTCTACATAACATCTCGCCGAAGGTTGAATGTTATAACAACATGAGAGTTTTTTCGATGTAGGGATGGCGGTGTCTTGGCGATACATTATGGATCAAATTTTTTGGCAAAGCAATGTGATATCTACAAAGGGTCTCCCCGAGAGCAATAAGCTACAGTGACAGTGAGTGAATGCAGGGGCATCGGTATAGAAGGTCATAAGTCTTGGTGACATATAAAGAATGAGGTGGGTTTTCGATATAATTCCATGATCTATATGACATCTCACCGATGACCTCGGGCTATGGCGACATTCACAAGGGAGAAGGTTGCATCGATGAAAGAAACATAAAGTCATAGCAACATCTCATAAGGGGTTTCTTTCAAAGGCTCGTCGGTGAGAGTTATTTTCTTCGGGGTGATGTCTTCCTGACTTCAGGATGTCTTCCCAAGACCCCCTCCAATCGGCTTGTGTTCATTATGTCGGGGAGATGTCTCTTCGACCCTGGCTTGTCTCATCGATTATGTTAACCCTTCAGTGTGACTCCCTTCGGCTGTGGTATCTTCGCCATGATGTCTGGCCGACCCGGCCAACTCTTGCCGACTATGTTGAGTGTTTGATGCAACATATGATTTTTGGCCTGTGGTCTCCCCGACCTCTTTATGTCTTGCCGACAGTGGTTGCCTGCTTCAATGGCTATTGATATTTAAAAGACAGCCACCTGATCACTGTTGATCGACGGACCAGATTCAATTTCACATGTTTCAAGGTTTTTGTTATGTTCACACGCGAAGACTTGGAGCATTCATGGTGGTAGATGAGAGGGTCGCTGGATCCACTGAACCAACATTCATGGCAATGGCTCTAGGACAAGGATGGCATGGCTCGAGTATGGGCGCCTAGATTCAGCAGTGGATCTGACATTGATTACCTGGCTTCATTCGTGCGGGAATGTCTTTCCTGCAGCAACCCAACCAGTGGTATTTATAAGACCTGAGAAGTTGTTGAAGGTCACAGCGAGTGTTTTGATTGGTCACAATGCAGTTGGGGTCTGACGTGGCGTGTTGATGTGGCTCTGAGCTGGATGGCGATCCCTGGACTGTTTAAAAGGAATTTTTGAATCATTTGTAAAGGTCTTCGACCAGATACTGAAATCAGAACTAAAAGAGCACTAAGTCACAGAGTTAGGTTTTTACTAGATTTTGAGGTCTAGGGTTACAGTCTGTAAATTGTAAGGTTCTTGGATGCATACCAGAACCCGAATGTATTGTTTAGGTCTTTGAGTCTCTCCTTTGGATTGTACATTTGAATTGTTAATGAAACTGATCAAGGATCATTCCATTAGCCTTTGTAATACTTTCTTGCATTGTCTGTTTTGATAATAGCTCATGTTCAAGGAACAGGTTAAATTGCTTTCATCATCTCAGAAATTTATATGTATGATTGAAGGATTTGATAAGTAGTCTTTAAGATCTGATCACTAGCTGTGGGATTAATAAGGTTAGTTTCACATAGGCTTTATTTGTCCAAGTAATCATTCCTTCTGTTTGCAGATTGTCTTGACTCCTAGCCCAATGGATATTGGCACTGATCTAATATATGCTATTTGTCTTTAGGGTTTCAGTTATCTTGCTTAAGAACATTCATTCAAGTTAATGTTTCTTGTTTCATGAATGATATTTGTGTTGAGTTTCATTCTCTGTTAATTTGTCTTTCTTATCCAATGATTTTCCATCTCTTGGATGAGTGTGTACACTTTAACCATGCCCGAGAATGCATCTGCTTAGTTTTATTTGAAGTCTTGTAAGAGTATGCACTGGTTGCTTACAAGAAATCTCATAGTGTGCTTAAGGAACACCCTCCTGGGTCTTGCAGAGCCCAAAGTGAAGGAGAATGCAATAACTAGGTATTGCATCTTGTTAGTTGGCCACCTGTCTAGCAAGCATACAAGCATTGAGTGTGGCAAGCTCATAGGTGCTTGCTCAGACCTGCTGGTTATTGTGAAAACAACCAACAAGCCATTTGCATGGATGAGCTTTCAAGTACCCTTACTCTGTCGAATTATCTCTACTATCTTTCATCCATCATCTTTCATTTATCTATTTGCATCTATCATCTTCATCTTAATGTTATGCTACTACAATAGTGAGCAACCAACATTCCTCCATCAACAATCCTTTGAAATCTTGCATTCTCATGCGAGGTTGAGAAGAGCAATGGAGATCAATCAAGTTTAGCATGGAGATCAGTTTGCATTTGAATTTATTATTTTGATTTTCATGTTATCTTGTCCTTCATTGTGCATTGTTAGGGTTTCATTATAATTTGTTTATGCATTTTCCCTAAATTTTTTACCCTAACTACACTTACTACCTCTACCAAGCTTCCATCTCAAGCCGCAATAGAAGCTTCTTCATTTTACAAATATTATTCCAAGCTAGAGACCCATGGGGATCTGATCATTCTCAATACATCTAATTAGGGGGCCCGGTGTTTGGCTTTCATTATTCTGCACCAGTCCTTTTTATCTCTTAATTGGTCCCACCCCACTTTAGCAAGCAAAGCCTTGTTGGAAGAAAGGACTTTCCTAATGCCCAACCCCCACCCCTCCCCCCCGAGCTTGGGAAGGAAAACCTTCTCCAATTTAGGGAGCCTCATGAACAATTTAGAATCTAGAACCATATGTAAATAGCTAAAATGAATTTGTTTGTGCATATCACAATGTCTAAAATTTAATTTCTAAGTTGTTACTTGCATGGATTTGGCAAGAAAATATTGCACATGATGTGCACATATGTCTAACATGACATTAATAGATCGTCACAATCCATGAGATAGAAATTAGGTTTAGAAATATTTCCCATTATCATACAGTTGTGATGTAAGTAAAAGTTAATTTATTTTATTGTTAATCAAATCCAATTAAGAAATACTTCATGGTGCAACATTCATTTTTTTATTCCCCCTCTTTTTTGAGTTCAACCTTAGCCCCACAAAATTCTTTTTAACACTAACTTAATACTTATATATTTGTTATTAATAAAAAATAAATTATAATAATTATAATGGATATTAAATTAAATTTCAAATTTCAAAAGTGGCTCCATCATTTGGGTCCTTGCACCTATTTTTGACAAGAATAAATTTTTCTTTTGATAGCTTGATGTGGCATCTGGAAGTCGGTATGAAATTTGGGAGAAATTTTTAAGGTGGATTTAGTTGGGAGAAAAACCATAGTTGTCCTCTAAGATTGGGATGTAAACCCTAATCTTTTCCTATCAGTTTCCTTATAAACCTATAATTTATTATGAGAAAAAAAATTCTATGGTTTAACCCAACAAGATGCTTTTTACCAAATTGAAGTGATTTTCATCAAAGAATAGAGGAAATCACATATCACCAGACTGTAGGCTACCCATTTTTCCAACTAGGTTCTCTCACTTGCAACTTTTCATAACCTCATTTACTGATAGGCCCTATTTAGAAGTACAAAATATATTTTGTAAAGTTGTGAGGTATTAAGGAAGATACGAACTACATGAAAGACTCGGCCTAATCAAGTGATCAACATCTATGACAACCACATTGATTCCACACCCAAATTTATAGTAGACTTTATCTTAGATGGAATAGAATCCATAGACTAGATGATTGACATTGGAGGGTTCCTCTTTAGATTGCAACTTAGATAGTAAGGTTCCAAATCTCATGGCATATAGTGTGAACAAGACCTATGAGCCTACTTTAGATCGCATCATAGTTGATTCCATCAACCAAACACTATGGAATCCTATCATATATATATATATATATAACGAATCGTGCATGAGAGCATAATTGTGTTTACACATATATATGAGTAGAAATACTTATGAGCATACTTGCACAGGGAATCGATTATATATGTGTATATATACACATAATGTAGATGCTTGTCTTTGAGGACAGGAATGTGTTTGTGTTAAAGATAGTAAACATTATATATATGTACATATGTATTTACAAAAGCATATGAATATATGTATGTATCATTGATGTTTACATACGTATACACATATATGATAATAGATGCATATACATGTATATTGATATGTGAATGAGTGTGATTATTTATATATATATATATATGAAGGGTTTTATATATATAGTATATAATATATTATATATATTATGTTGATATAAAGAATACATATGCATGTATAGTGCAAGCAATGTAAAGATTAGTATGAGCTTTTAAAATAGAGACTTGAACATGTGCCACGTGTAATAGAAGAGAGTTTGGTAATAGAGGCCATTATGGGCCAACTTGGAAAAGCCACGTGGTGGTAGTGAACTCTACATGAAATGCGTTGGCAAAGCGAGTAAAGGCAATACCTAAACCATAATAGGAATGAGTTTGAACCATAGGACTAAGTTTGAACTAGTGCAACAATAGGTGTTAACAGATTTTGAAAAGACATTCCTTAATATATATACTTTGAACGATTTATATAATATATGCCATGGCTGATATTATGTGAATATAGTGCTACTTGTAATGACACAATGCTAAGTATTTTAACCACATTTATCCATATGGATAATAATCGATTGAAACATAAATATTAAATCTACCTTGTAAAAGTATTGATCGCATGGAATAAAATGATGTGAACTATGATAAGAGACATGTTGAGTCAAGGCACTAACAATGCTATTAATATGGAGGTCAATTAAATAATATGTGTTGATTTCCATGTCTATGACCAAGTCGACTGTGTAATGTGCAACCAGATCATTATTGACTGATTCCTTTGGTTAAACCACGAACTTGAGAATAGGAAATGTGTGGATACTTAGTGCCATGATATGAGTTCTTTATATCTTTTATAATTCTTATAAACCTAGAAGTCAATTTACTAAATGAAGCATGTGCTTTATGAAGTGGTCAAACTGTTGTGGCAAGTAAATAGTTGATTTGTTGTATAGTTTTGGTAAGTAATGTGATAGAAGTATGCCACCTTTTCTTAGTGAAGCTGAGTCAATAGTATATTCGTGAGAAGTGTCATTGCTTAAGCCTTGAATGTAGACTGTAGAAGCTGGTTTTTGGGTATAAATATGAGGCATTCTCACCTCATTTGTATACCATTCTTCTTTGCATCACTATGCTGCTCCATTCTGCTATATTTTTCCATTGAGAGAATTCTTATTTGATGTGAGTTATTGAGAGGAATTTAGTGAGAGAGATGGAGAGAGTTTTTTGTTAAGATGGTTCTAAGAGAAGGCTAAGCTTGAGATCCAGTGGGTCAATTGGAATAAGTGATTATCAGGCACAAGATTCTATTATCTTCATGTTTTATCTTTTATTTGAAAGATTGATTACCTTGTGTGTTTTTATTTGGAAGCACATTAGATTGCTTCAAATAGAGTAATGGCCTATTTGTTGGTTTGGAAAGGAAAAGAGTCATGAATGTTATGATTTCCTTATGTTTATTTTACTTACTCCATATTAAGGAGTGATTGTTTATCATTAGTATTATATAATAGATTTAATGAAAGCTTGAATAGCTTATGGGAGTTATTTAATACTCGTATATATCTATATAGGAACTCAGATGATATTTATATACATAGATAGTTTAAACTACATGTACATAATGTGAATGTATCAATGTCATGAAGTGACTTGACACTGTTAGCTTATAATGCTAGGAAACCTTAGGAATGACAAGGTTTAGCAATACATCAACAATGATAGTAGGAAAGATATGATAGAATGAGACATTATATTGCTAATCTATACTTGAATGATCACTTGATCATTAATTTACTTTCAAATGAAACCCTAGGTTGAGAGTAACCTATTTGGGTCGAGAAGTATATTTGATTAATGATTGAAATCCTAGGTTAATAATTACCTACTAGGTTGGAATATATACTTGATTACCCATTGGAACCAATAGGTTGAGAATAACCTACTTGAATGGGTAATGTAGTTGAGATTTGTTTAAAGCACATACATTAAGATTAACCTACACATTTAGACTGGTTGTTGGTTATTGATTATATCCAAGATTAGGATATACTAAGGTTGAGACTCACCCATGTGATTAAATTGATCACTCAAGTTTATGAATTACTACTTAATTGGAACCATAGGTGGGATTACCTATTGAGTTTGAGTTGCTACTTGATTGGTTGCTTTATACTCTTAACGTGAAGTCATAATAATGACAAGATTCTACTCTCTGAATAACCCTTTTTAAGTTAAGGAGATTATACTCTCGAATAGAATCATTTACTGATATGATTGCTCTTTGATTGAGGTCGTTTATTAACGAGATTATACTCTTGATGAGAATCACTTATTGTCAAGATATATGCCTGAATGGAGTCAGATATTTATGAATATTTATCCTATGATTGATGAAGCTTATACATAGCTACACTTAATATTATAAAGTTAATCTTGGGATTAGGCTATCCATTGAAGGGGATAGCTTGTTAAGTTGCTTATGCAAAGTTAATTTGTAGACTAGAAAAGTTCATATGTTATACCTAGGATAGAATATCCATTGAAGGGGGTAACTTATGCTGATAGCACATATGTTATACCTGGGATTAGATTATATATTAAAGGGGGTAACTTATTCTTTATTGGTAGAGATACCATTATGCTTTGAAAAAAGGGGAATAGGTTATTTCTGAGGTTAATGATTACCTATTGAAGGAAATTACCTATGCATGGATTATAATGGCCTAAATTCAAATCGAGCTAGAGTAGTGTATGTGGATAGGATGATTGTCACTCAAAATATTGAGTGAGAATACTTTGATTAAAGCAGTCTGATCAACTTTGGCTCCATTATCAATTCATCATGTTCCTTTTATGCATTCTAGTTCAGGATTTTCATACTTGTAGGTGTAGCTATTGTATGATTAGGTTCTAGTTATGTAGGCAACAACACTAAGCTCATAGTGGTTTTCATTACGAGGATACTTCACCAAGTTCTTTGTAGAAGGGTAGGGCCATCTATTAGATGATACATGTGCGAGGAACCACATTTGAGTTCGCGGTTGGCAGAAAAGTGCTTGAGTGATGCTTCTCCTCCTTAGCTAGAGACCAAGATTTGAAAGGAGATTCCTGGACCATCTATGTATCTATTGCTTGGAAGCTCAAAAGAGATGTATGTATTTGGTACCTATTTATATGGAAGAATGTAATCATGAATGATAAAATTGAGGTTATTCAATATGAAATCTAGATGTTATGGAAAAATTTATGAAATTACAATAAAATGCAATGGAAGTTTGGAAAAGTGTTTATTTCAAATGTGCATGTAATTTACTTTATGGGAAAGAAAAAAAATATTGCTATGTTATGGCATCATTGATCATTCACTTGAGGTGAAAACTTTGAAATTTTACTAAGTAGAACATCAGGGTTGTTATAATGAGAGCTTCATTGAAATGTTAGCTCAACAAATTACCATCCTCAGAATCTAGGACAAGATGACAAGGAAGTGAAAGCTTTCAATGGATGGATCAAATAAATAAAGATCCTATCTAGTCATTGATTCGAGAGGTCATTGATGATATCATGAGATGCAAGAATGCCATGAGAAAATATAGGATGGAAGTAATACAGAGGAATGAAAATATCATTGCATAAATATAGTTGGAAGTTAATCCAAAGCATTCCAAAAGAATGTATACATCAAGTGTTGATTGCTTTCTAAGAATATCTCCAGAGAAAGGGTGAAGATGAGTCTCCAAACCGAGAGTCTAGTGAAGAAGAGCATACAGTTGGGTAGCGGAAGACCAAGAGTTTTGTGTACAAGTTAATTTTTAAAGATAATTTTGTATGGTTATTCATGAGCTTGAAAAAGATAGCTAACTCCAGAGATTTTGAAGGAAAGTGCTAATAGTTTTCCATTTTGTGTGAAAATACTTGTGACTCAAAGCTTGAAGGTTGGAAGTTTTCTATTGAAGGAAATTCAAAGTAGACTTAAGCTAGAATGTTTCTATGCCAATTGTCATCTACCACGTGCTAATTTTTGATTTGTTCCTTCGATTTTCTTTCATATATTCCATTTGAACTCTTTAGGGCCTTGTTCCTATAAAAGGCCATTAGTTGTTTTATTTTTATTTTAAGTTCAAAATTTGTGGATTCTAGAGAATTAATTTTTTTTCAAGTTTTATTATTTTTCCTATTTTATGTTCCATTCTAGATTAAAAACTTGCATGTTTCATTTGAATTTAACTAATATTGAATCCAATTCAAAGCTATTTCATGATATGAAATCATATGTAGTTGATTGTTTGCTCCTATTGGAAAAGACTATGTTGCGCCATGTAAGGGTGCATACTGACACTATCCGGTGGCAAATGTTCCTTATTTCTATAAAATCTTGCATCATTATATTCTTGGCTATGAAGCAATCTAGTGAAGTATAGAATGGTTTTCTTTGATTTAGTTATTTTCTCAAGGCATGCATGGATAATACCTAGGAGAAATTTTACATTTCAGTATTTTTATGCTTTATTTTAGAGTAGATACTTTATATTTTCATAAAATGTTCCAAAATTGATGAATACATGGAGTTTTATTACAAATCTTTCAATTCCATGAAGTTGTTGAATGCTTAATGCTAAATTTTCTTGAATGTATGCAATTAATTTGAGTTTCATGAAATATTATTGCAAATATTTTGATTTCATGAAGTTATTGATTGACATGTGAATGATCAGACTTAGATTATGTTTTTATCTTTTAGATACCAACCAATTTTTGACAACCGTAGACCCCTCGTGTTTAACAACAATATCACAATGAACCTTGAGTGGACCTAGTGTGTCAAGACCTGGCATTCTCGAGCCTTGGGATCGAGCTAAGATTGCCTTAGATTTAGGTTTTCCCAGTGGATCTTTCAAGAAAGGTAGGTTCTCGCGGTACTCTATGAAAATTTATTTGCTTGTTGGTGTGCGTGTACAACATCCATGTCAACAAGTAGTACTCATAATTTCATCAACAAAAATTTGGCTACTTGTTTAAATTTTTTTATATGTCCAGCTTCAGAGTTTTAAGTATTGATTATAGATGGTGGTACTATTAGTTGCTCTAGAAAATTCCATAGCATTAAATTATCAATGGGAGATTGTCACCTTGATATCCTATTGTGTGCTATCTCCATGGGTGCAATAGATATTGTTTTGGGAGTACAATGGCTTACTACATTGGGAACAATTGATATGAACTTCCAAGAACTATTCATGAGATTTCAATCAGATGAAAAGGTAGTAGAACTAAGAGGATTGAAGGAAAAATCCCCACAAATGGTAAGCTCTCATCAAATGCAAAAGTTACTTAAGAAAGGAGTTGATGGATTTGTGGCACAATTATGTTCATTAGAAGTCTCTCAATTTAATGCTCCTACTGATCATCTAGATTTACAGGCAATGATTGATCGTCACTCAGTGGTTTTAGGAGATACCTAAAGGACTTCCCCCTAAGAGGGACTGTGATCATGCCATACAACTAGTTCCAAGGAGCCAACCACCCAATATCAGCTCTTATGGGTAACCACATATATAGAAAAGTGTTCAATAGAAAAATTGTTGAGGAGATGCTAGAGGTAGGAATTATCAGGCATAGTCAAATTGCTTACTCCTCACTTGTGATGATGGTGCATAAGAAGGGTGGAACTTGGTACATGTGTCTGGACTATAGAGTGCTCAACATGTACACTATTAAAGATAAGTTTCCTATCCAGTCTTACCAATGCACCATCTACATTTTTAAGTTTGATGAATTCCATTTTTAAGAAATTATTGAGGAAGTTTGTATTAGTGTTCTTTGATGATATATTGATTTATATCAAGACATGGGAAGAACACTTGCAACATGTAGATCGAGAATTACAAATACTCAAAGATCATTAACTCTATGCTAAGCCATCCAAGTGTGCTTTTGATCTTAATGAGGTGGAGTATTTGGGACAAATAGTTTCACATGAAGGAGCAAAGATGGATCCTAACAAAATTAAGGCTATCATGGAATGGCCTATTCCAAAAACCATTAAGAAATTGAAGGGTTTCTTGGGATTGATGGGATACTATAGAAGATTTGTGAAGAATTATGGTCATATAGAAGCACCCCTTACAACATTATTGAAGAAGGATTACTTTCATTGGAATGAGTATGCTAATGTAACATTTGAGAGATTAAAGGTGGTGATGTGTACAACTCCAATGCTTTCCACTCCAAACTTCACCAAGGACTTTATTATGGGATGTGATGCTTCAAGAAATGGTATAGGAGCAATGCTCATGTAGGAGGGTTGACTAATTTCTTTTGAGAGTAATCAATTAAAGAGTAAGAATTAACTCAAACCTATTTATGAGAAGGAAATGCTAGCTATTATTCATGCAGTTAAACAATGGAGGCCTTATCTAATGGGTAGGAACTTCAAGGTTAAGACAGATGATGATAGCCTAAAATATTTTTTGGAAAAAAGATTATCTTCTGAAGAGCAACAAAAATGGGTCACTAAGATGTTGGGATATTACTTTGAGATTGTATATAAGAAAGGGAAGGAAAATATTGTGGCAGATGCACTTTCTAGGAAGGATGAGAAAGATGAATCCTTGTTGTGTGCTATTTCAATAGTACAAGCAAATTGGGTGGAAGAAGCCAAAGAAGAGTGGCAAAATGTTGTTGCTACAAGTTATCTCATCCAACAATTAAAGAGTGATCCTAATAGTTCATATAAGTTTTGTTGGAAGGGAGATACTCTTTGGTATAAAGAGTGATTGCAACTCTACAATAATTCCACTCTTAAACACAAGATCCTCACGAAACTTCATGAGTCTCTATTTGGTGGTCATTTAGGATTTTTGAAGACTTATCATCAAGTTAAGAAAGATTTTTTGGGAAAGGTTAAAAGGTGATGTTTAAAATTTGTGGTTGAATGTTTGGTTTTTCAAAGGAATAAAGGGGAAACAATTAAGACACTAGGTATCTTGCATCCCTTAGCTATTCTTAGCCAATGTTGGGAAGAGGTATCCATGGACTTCATCATATGGCTTCCCAAATATAAAGGTCATAATTTCATAATGGTAGTAGTTAATCACCTCACTAATATGCACATTTCATT
>VDFB02000874.1:0-25642 GCA_007258455.2 Sequoia sempervirens | reverse complement strand
AAAAATCTAGATCAAATGTGAAAAACTAAAGCAAGTGTGGAGAATTTTTACAAGTGAAAGAGGGTACATACCAAGGCACCGATGCCTGCGAGCCATATAAACTTTTGAACCAGTTCTAAATGATGTAGGGCTCCCTGAATCCTTGACATTGCTCCTCAACAATTGACAATATAAGAAATCTAGAGGCTAGAATTCACTATATAGGATCAAAGTGAAAATGAGGTAATTAGAACCCTAATTATTTATTTTAACCCTCGAAAACCTTATTTTTTAACTAGGAAACCCTAATTTCTACTTAGGGAACATTCCTACATTAAAAATAGGACTTCACAAGAACATTGGAACAAGAAATGAGGGACCTATAGACTTCACTTTTCATCCTCTCCATAACTAAACTGAAATAGAACAATGTCATGAGCCTAACCTCAAAATAAAAAAAATTTGGCCAACCTCTCAAGGGGGTAGCACAAAGTCCAACCATTATTGCACCAACTGTTGGGGCGTAGTGGGGCATATTTTTTTTCAAAATCTTGATCTTAATGTAGAATATTTGAAACAAAGCTTGCAACCCATATTTTGTATCAAAGAAGGGGAAAATATAGACATACAAAAATGACCTAACACCTATTACATACCCTAAATGCAATTTTCACATCATCGACATCATTATCATCAAAACATCATTGCATTTCACATCAATTGCATCCAAAACCCTAACTTCCCCTATTAATTGAATAATACGATATTATTTAAATAATTCACTTTTTCATCATTTTTGACTATTTAACTAAATTCCATTTATTTAATAATGTTCTGAAAACCCTATTTTTGTTATTAATTGAATAATATGACATTATTTGATTAATTCACATTTTATCAATTTTGACTAATTAAATAAATTACATTTATTTAATTTAAAGTCCTAATTCCAACTTTATTCTTCTTAATTAACTTTAAATAACACCAATTATTTAATTACGTCACTAAATCATTGTATTCCCCTAAGTCGGATGAATTATTAAAAGATAATAATTTAATTAACTCACTTTCCCTCCAAATTTGAATAATTTGAATAAACTATTCAAATTATCATAAAAAATCAAATCAAACTAATACAATTGTTTTTGCAAAACTCAAAACTTGATTTGCACGTTCAACTCCAAAAAGGATTAATTAATTAAATAAATAAATAAATAAATAAAATTATCCTCATCAACTTTGAGCGAATTTGTCTCAACATGATTTCCTCACCAAATTTCTTCAATCTCACAAATCACACTGCTCAATCCCATTGAAGGCTCAAATTGATTTCTTTAATTTCATGAATTGCTCCACCTATTTCATCAATTTCAGAAATTGCTCAACAACATTTCTTCAATCACACTAATCATGTAGTCTATTTTTCACAAATTATTCATGTCTAAATCCTCACAACTTTTTTTGACCGTCGATCAAGATATTCTACTATGCAATCCTAATTGTCCATTTCAAATCGCAATTTATATATAACAAACCTCTTTCCTCACAAAAAATGATAAAAATTAACTGATTTGCACAGTGAAGTACTACCAATATTGCTAATCACCATTGATAGAGCTTGAACATATCTTTGACCAACCAACACATGCAATGCATCAAAGCTTCTTGCATGCAACAATGGAGGCTTCATAGTGATATGGACAACCCAACATCATGTAAACACACTCTGAAATGGGATGGTAACCTTTAATTTTCTTTGAATTTCATTGTGATAATTGTAGGATTTCAATTGTGTTTTCAATAGCTTAGAAGGTCATTTCACGAGTGAAGGAATAGATCTAGATTTATTGTTTTTAATTTAGATTAGCTTATATTTCAATTGCATTTCTCTTGCATAGACTCTATGATTTCCCCCCTCACACAATAATAGATTATATAGATAATAGATACTAAGAAATATTAATATAATATATATTATATTTAATATAAATATTTAATGTTATATTAAATATAAATATAATATTAAATATATTGTATTCTCTTTTCTTTCTTTCCACCTACCTCTCCCCTTTCTCCCTAACTCCCTATACCTATCCCTCCTAACTTATGTCTCTATCTCCCTCCTTCCCTCTATTTCTCCCTCCACCTACCCCACCTCTCCCTAACTCTCTCTATACCCACTCTACTACCCTACCTCTCTCCACCTACCCCTCTCTTCCTCCATAACTCTCTCTATACATATCCCTCATATCCTACCTCTCTCTATCACCCTCCTTCCCTCCCTTTTGTTCCTCCCTCTCACCCTTCCACCCTACAAATCCTCTATCTCCCTCCTTCTCACTCCCACCCTCCCACATTACTAATTCCTATCTCCCTACCTACCTCTCCCTCCCTCCCACCTTACCAATCCATATATCCCTACTTCCCTCTTTCTCTCCCTCACTCTAGTCCTTCCACTCTACCACTCCCCATCTCCCTCCTTCCCTGTTTCTCTCCCTCCACCTATCCCTCCCTCTCTCCTGCCACCCTACCAATCCCTATCTCCATCACTCTATTCCTCCAACCCTAAAATTCCCTATTTCCCTCCTTCCCTCTTTCTCTCCCTCTACCTATCCTCCTCTCTCTCCTCCTCCCACCTTACCAATCCATATCTCCCTCCTTCCCTCTTTCTCTCCCTCCCTCTATCTCTCCCACCCTACCACTCCCCATCTCTCTCTATACATATCTCTCCTACCCTACTACTCTCGACCTACCCCTCCCATCCTCCCTAACTCCCTCTATACCTATCCATCCTTCCCTACCTCTCTCCACCTACCCCTCCCTCTCACCCTATCTCTATCTATACATATCTCTCCTACCCTACCCCTCCACCTACCCCTACTATCTTACCACTCCCTATCTCCTTCCTCACATCTTTCTCTCCCTCCCTCTATCCCTTCCACACTACCCCTCTCTATCTCCTTCCCTCTTTTTGTCTCTCCCTCTCCTCCCACCCTACCACTCTCTATATCCTTCCCATCCTACCACTCTCTATCCCCTTTCCTTTCATAGCATTTACTTTCCCACCTTGATGTGTTTGTATACTTGGTTTTGCTCCATGCTCACACAAACAAAATATGTCAAATATTATATATATATATATATATATATATATATATAATTGTAAAGTAATTGTGTGTGTAAATATACAAATTTGGATTATATGCCAAATTAAAACAATATTTACAAAATGTGGCATATGTCATCTCATGGTCTATATATACAATGTATATCTCAAATGGCTATGCCATATCAAGAAAAACCTTATCTTGTGACAGATCACCAAAACATAGCCTCTTCACACCACCTAATGGATGAGAAGATGCTTGCACAAAAACAATTTGAACCACAAATTAAATTAATTAGCTTTCAAAGGTAAATAATGTAGACTACTAAATAGAAACTTATCTACTATTTTTAATAACTTTCAAAGTAACATCTAATCACTATACTAAACTATAAATTAAAGTCAAATTCAATTCTTTATTTCCTCAAGGATTTTCTATTTGGCTGACATATGTTCAAGAAAAGATAGTAGGAGTCCTACCATATTGTATTCGTTCTAGATCCGCAGACGTGGATGGATGATCCCATAATACTGTGTCTCACTTTTTTCCCACGATGGTAATTTACATCAAAAATTTTAATTGAATCTTCATCGTAGTAGCTAAACTGTTAAGAGTGTGAAGATGATGTGAACTAGTGATTTGTGGCAATTTTTGTGATATAATATATATATATATTTATTCTTTTCTAAAATAAATCATGAATCTTTCAACATCTCCTTTAATAACTAGTTTTAAACAAAACAACATTTTTAGAAAGTAACATTTGTGTTGTCCAACATAAGTTTTTTTCTATAAAGGATAAAATTTTATTTTTTGAAATATAGATTCTCAACATCAATATGGAGGGAAAGGATATTTTTTCATAATTTTTTGTTACATTCTTTTTAGTTAATTCAAAGGGCCTTTGTTCCCAATGAATGTTGGATTCCTTGCCTCCAGCATGCATAAAGGTACCCCAGAGAGCCACTTTCAACTATATAGTGATTTTTCATTGCACTTTACCTCCTGAGCATTTCTTTTTTGATTTTAAGTGAGGTATCCTCCCACATTTTGATCAAGGTAGTTATATAGTTATTGAAATATTTGGAATCTACATTTTATTCATCTTCTTCATCCAACAACTCATAGGAGCCTATGATGGGGAGTTGTAATAGATTTGTTTCCAAGGGAACCTAATACCTACATTGGATGCTAAAATATGAAAATGCTCAATAAAAACAACTATTAACATTGCTATTTAAATTAACCAAATCAAATAGAACATCCATGTGAAATACTTAATCATGTTAAAATATGCAAACAAAGTAAGTAGAACAAAAACAATTAAATGAAAGCACATAAAAACAAGATCAAACCCTATCCCATAGTGGATTGATGCTACTTTGATGTGGAAAGTATCCCTTTCCTAATCCTTGTTCAGCTATTGGATGATGGATGAAATTCCTTGAAGATGCTATGTGATATGATGAATAAGATGCAAATGCTTGAGATTGTGTATCAGGTTGTGTCCCTAAATCAATAGAAGAATCCCCTATCTATATAATAGAAGGATAGAATAATGAAATATAGAAGGAATGTGGGGTAAAAGACAATCCAATCGCATTGTGGCACTTGTCAACATTCCAATGGAGGGAGGTTGTGTACATTTTGTTCATTGTGCATGATAAATGCTATTAGGTGGATTTTGAAATTTGAAAGTTGGCTTGTTGGAGGGAGAAGAAAGAATCATAAATGTCAAGCAGGAGACATGCAAGAGACAATGCAAGATGAGTTAATGCCATGTTGGAAGACAAGTCCTTTCAGAGGGACTTTTTGAAATTTGAAGCATATTCCCTAAAGATTCCATTTCAAATGGTAATAAAAGAAATAATAAATCAAATAAATTGATTTATTGTGCAAGTTGCAAAATCTAGAGAACTAAGGATTAGTGTTAGAAGTTAATTAGGATTTAATTAACTTTAGATAGAGATTAGTTGACATGAAATTTTATTTAATTAAATGAAAAAACTTTAGGAGATAATTAAATAAAATGATTTATTTAATCAAAACATTAGAACTTGATAATGTTGATTTATTTATTCAAGGCGGAATTGTTATGGATTAATTAAATAATGATTATTCAACTAATTGGTTAGTAAATGATGAAGGATGAAATGGAGTTACTGAATCAGGATCAAATGTATGTATATTTTATGTGTCTACATTTTTCCCCTCTTTGAAGTAATGTACCTGCTATGTTGGTTCAAAGAATAATCATGCCATGGTCAAATTTAAAAAAAAATCTGATTTTTTTAGATGCCCCAACGAAAAGAAGTATATTGGTACACCTACTTAAGGATCTAACTAATTCTCCTAAAAATAAAACTTGTGACTAGGAATCCAATTAATCTAATATTTCACATACATGTGCAACTTTTACTTTGTTGAAAAAGTAGGAATGTTGACCTCCTTAGTGGTAGTTTAGATGACACAACACACTAAAAAAAGATAAATAAAAATTTGGGGAAAGATTCATGTACAATTTACCTAGGATTTAAGAGCATTTTGGTTTGATCTCTGATAGATATCCATGTAGTCATAACTTGGGCTTCCTTTTTTCTTGTCTTCTTTCTCTCCTTTCAAGCTCAAGTTTTTGTATAAATAATCTAGAGAAATAAGACTCGTTTCTTCATTTTTTTCATCTCAAGTAACAATAAATTTTTAAAATAAAGAAAGCATTCTAGGTAGTTTCTTAATTTTTTTTGAATCACTTTCTAATTTCTATGTCCATAAGTTATGCTTTTCCTATTTTTACTTCTCATATTTCCTAATTTTATTTCTAGATTGTGTCTTTAGTTGACCAACTCTTTTAAGTTAGTTATTTTAGGTTAGGTTCTAGTCTAATAATTACTAATTTTTGGTTTTTTAAGCTCTAGATTGCATCTTTATGAAATTAGGTTATTAAATTAGTTAATGATATATGGATTGTGTTGGCTTTCTAAATAAACCAAGCTGATCTCACAAATAACCTATGGAATTTCCATCTTCCAATGGTTAGCTATTTGGAGGGATTGTCCAACGAATGAGTGAAAGTTTAAATAAATTTTCTCTTGCACTTTGGGCTTTGCAAGACTCGGGAGGGTGATCCCAAATAATGTTCTCAAGATTACGTTTTCCAATTAAACATGTACATTATAAATAATAGTCTGATTCTCATTAATTTTCTCAATAGATGGAACCTTCCAAGGAGTTGGCTACTTCTATACAATATTCAACAATATAAAGCCTGAGAATATGTAAATTTACACAAGCTTTATCAAATAAGACTTGACAAAAGATAGATTTTATAATTTCTTTAATTGAAGTGAATGATTCCTAGGAACTGTAATTTCAGACACAACTATTGCATTAGTGCCTAATCCCAGGGTGAGGAGTCAATTCAACTATAAATCATACAATATGACAACATTAACCCTAGTATTCATGGGAAACAACATAATTTTATTACAATGTATGCTCATTATGTTCCAAACTCAAAATTACATATCAAATCCAAATAACATAAATACACAAATCTATGTTCTAATTAACTTGTAATTTAATTAACTCTTTGAACCAAAACCATAATCAAAGCATACACCATTGAGAAAGCAATGGGGAATAATGAAAGATCCTTGATCATATTCTCATTAATAATCATTTCAAATACTATTGCAAATACTACAATGGAGAGAAAATGAGCTCAAAAATTTAAACAATATCTATTCAGAAAAATTTGAGTTGTCATACAGTAATAAAATTTGTAGAAAAGACTCAACTAAAGAACCTAGAACCATCCTCGAGCTAAAATATTTGTGCTTACATTACAAAATATACATTTCAAAATTGATTAATTGCACTCAAATCTTCTCTATTTGCATTATAATTGATTGTCTCAATTGCATAGCATCTAAATCTTGTGCACACCATTTTTTCTTTTTGCAAAAAATCTCCACTTTGTTTGGACATTTTTCACTGATACGTACATTCAATTGCAAGTTGAAAACAAACATTGTCGAGTTGTTACAAACTTTCCTGGGTCATTTTTGTCACTATCAAGCACTTGAAAACCTCTAAGAATTTGTTAAAAAAATTTCCCAAGTAATAGAAAAGGTTGAGGAACCTTTCTAGAAGTTGAAAAGACATTTTCCAGCCTACACATGTGTGTAAAATTTTTCCCCAAGTGCAAAAACGTGAAAGTGTTTTATTTGCTCCTTCCATTAACAATGGTGCCCAATATTTGTTCCCAATCAGCAAAGGAAAATATAAAAGAATATGGTGGCTTCTAAATAAAACCTTTGATAAGAATCAATGTCATATTAATGCATCGTAGACTTGGAGACAAAGAGGAGCCTCAAAGATGTGATGGTGTGATGGGAAGTGGAGCCATCACATCACATACTACCATCAAAAATGTGTTGTGTGTTGCACTTGTAATGAGAATAAAATAACACTTCAAACTTCTACTATTTTACATCATACTCCCTTTAAACTTCTACCAATCAGAGTCCATCACTGAACCATAAGGCATCATAGATTTTAAATAAAAAGCTTCCTCAAAAAAATACCATGTGATGAGAATGAAGTATTTGAACTTTCACGTGAATTCAAATTTTTCTTGCCTAAAAAATCATTAATTAAATCTTCCAATGAAATCCCATCACTACTCCTCAATGCATTACTATTTTATTTTAAATATGCCCTTTAAATATCCATTGTGCAATTGAAAAAAAAACACCATCTGTTGCTTAATATATGAATTTATAAATTTTTGAACTTTAATTAAAATCACTTAATGTAAACCCATCACTGCTTGTCAATGCTTGATGGTTTGTTTCCCTTCTCCATCCAAAACTAGCAATGTACGATGTGTCGTGCTTCAACCAATAGTAACCAAGAATTAAACATGCTTTTGAAACACTTTCAAATGTTGAAATATCAATTCCCTAAAACCATTTTTAAAACATTTTAAAATGTTTCAAATATCATCATTTTAAAACATTAGAATTAGGAAAAAATTTGATTTCACTACTGACCAAATAGTGAAATTTCATTGTGCAAAAATAGAGACCCCTAGATCCAAGGTTTTTTATGAGTGGCTGTAATCAATTATCTAAAACATGGGTTTTGAATCAGATTTCACCTAGCAATTAGATTTTAGGTACCTCCTTTATAAATAGGCCCATTGAAGGTGTTCACCATAACTAAAACACATTAAAATAATGTATCATATGGACTCCATTTTTTATGACAATGGAACTGAATATGTTTTATACCAAAACAAGAAATGGGTTGCCTTCAAAATTGCAAAATTTGTAACTTCTCAGAACACCAAATTTAGCCCAGTTGGTGTCATAAACGCATTAGTTAGTCCATCATAACTCATCTAGGATGCACAAAATTGAGCAAGTATACTACCATATGTGCCAAAAAAAAATCTACCCCATAGATTTGAATGATGACCTTTGAGTTGCAAAATTTTAATCGATGAAGATGGGCTTTGGGGTAGATTTAGCAGGATGCAAACTTGACCTCTATTGACATATTGAAAGGGGATAGGTACTTCAAATTTGCAAAATTTGAATGTTCCACAAGGTTGATTATATTCATTCATGATGTTAACCCCAATTAAATTATATTCAATGTATATTCAAATTAATAAAATTAATTATTCTGAATGATTGTGTGAATTAAGAATTATTCATGCATTATTAAAATTATGATTTGAACGCATATATTGAATATAAGGCAATTGAGATCATGTAACTACATTTAGATGATATGGTTGTTAATTTTGATTTGAATAATTTTACTATTTTGATCAATATTGAGTAATCTATTATGTGATGTTACACACCCTTATTTTTTATGTTTAATGTATATATATTCATGTTAAATAGCAATATATCAATCATTGTTGAATTACAATTTTCTATTGTTCAAAATGATCAAGTGTAAATTATTTAATATTCCACATTTATATGTTATTAAAATTATGATATGAGCATATTGAATATTGCATGCAATTGAGATCATGTAGTGTTTAGATGATATGGTTGTTAATTTTGATTCACAATTTCACTATGTTGATATTCAATGATTTATTGTGTGATATTACACATTCCCTTATTTCTAAGTTTATGACAACACTTTGAGGATATATATATTTGTTTGACCTATTTTGTTTTAGTTCTACGAGTTTTGAAATGTGTGTCAAAAGCAATATAATTTACAAGGGGGAAATTAGTTCTAGAGGATGTGCACACTTTTGTCTCTATTTTTAACTTTAAGTTCCTAATCCTTAATGTATTTTCTCATTCTCAAAGTTTATATATTCTTTATATAAATTTCTAAAATCTTCCCCTTTATACATGATATGTGTACATCGGTTCAACAAATGGAAAGTGGAGTAGAAGTCCCTAAGCCAAATTTAGTTACTCAAGAAGAGGGGGTTGATGCAACCATGGTTGATTGTATGGAGGAGACGCAAGCTACATAAATAATTGATGTTAGAGATGAGGCCCATACACAATTTTATGTTGGAAAGGGGTTAGGATTGCTTCCTTCTACTGATATTCATACTATGAATCTAATTCAAGAGGTGAAGATACAAAATTCTTAAAAACATATAGATAATTTAATTGAATTGGATATGAGAAATTGAAGTTTTATGTTGAAAAATCTTTTTCTACTACTAAGTGGGCATTCACAAGAACTTCAAAGGAAATAACAAAGACTTCTTTCAAAATCCATGATACACTTAATCAACCCATATTTTTGTCAACATTACTTCTTCATGATGACCTAAATGAGCCATTAGAATTGATGGGTGTAGATTTGACAAAAAGAGAAAAAGACAAGGCCTAAAAGACTTAAATATTATTAAAAATGTTAAACAAGGTTTTGGTTCAATTGGGAAGCAATCTCAATCAACGGATAAAATTATTTCAAGAAGAGTGATGTTGACATCTATTATAAGTCTAAAAATTACAAGAAAGTGTTGACTCTCTTCACTTTCAATTAAAATGGCTTAAGTAGAAGGACACTAAAAAGATATGTGAAAAAGAGAATGGTTTTGGATGATACTATTGTAGAAGGAAATTGGGCATTAATGTGTATGGTTTCTCATTCTGAC
The DNA here is from genome assembly GCA_007258455.2 of Sequoia sempervirens. Taxonomy (NCBI): domain Eukaryota; kingdom Viridiplantae; phylum Streptophyta; class Pinopsida; order Cupressales; family Cupressaceae; genus Sequoia; species Sequoia sempervirens. The sequence continues at coordinate 15,403 of VDFB02000874.1, read as the reverse complement.
AAGATTGAAGCTGGTGTTAGGAACTTGATCTCAAGTTTTTTGCATGATCATACTTTTCCATCATCAAATAAAAGAGATGTTCTAAAATACAGGATCAACTATAGTCCAAACAATTTTCAACTGCATATGAAAAATTCTCCATACATAGCACAACATGATATGTATATGATGTTTTGCTCAATTCAAATCCTCATATAAATATTGGACAAATAATGTTTCAAATGTTAAGGCCACATTATGTGAGGGAAAATAAGGTTTTTGAAACTCTTTTTTGTCATTATCATATTGAATTTCATCTTTACTATTAGTTTTTTTGAAAGATCAAAGAAGAAAGTGATGGTTCTCAAAATGCACCTCGTAAATGGGTAAATAAATTCATAGCATCCATCTTATGTGATAAATTTTATGATGATGTAGATGGACCTCCAATGAAATGCACAAAAATAATTTGTGAATCATGTCAAAATCTAGCTAAAATTCCTTTGAGAAATGAAGATAATGAGATGTCGAAGATGGTAAATTGCAAGAGTTACAAGTACATAAAGTTTGAAATGAAAATTGGGAAAAAAATCCACAAGGTTAGATTATGTATAAAAGGAGGTACCTATTGGAACATTTTTAGAAAATTTTCATAAATAGGTACAACCATACATACATAATTTATTTTATGCTAAGTGGCAAGAAAACAATATCAATTTTTAAGAGATACTTTCTCAGTTAGAACAATTTTATCAATAGTTGACTCTGCAGAAATTTTCTCTTTTACCCATCAAAAGGAGATTCAAACACAATATTACTATCTAGAGTAGGCCCATATTATGCTGTATGTTTGTTATTGGCATGCACAATTGGATTTGGATGGTGTTGATAGTACATATGAAGAGCAAGCCATCAAGAAATAATATCGCTTTTATATTAGTGATGATAAAGAGCATGACACACTTTTTGTCCAACATTGCTTTAAGAAGTTTTTTGAAGATTTATAAAGAAGAGGTGTGAATAGTGAACATTTTGTATGGTCCAATATGTGTGCGCCACAATTCAAATCATCAAGGCCATTTTATGCACTATGTAGATATCATCAACACAATAATACCACATATTTGGAGTTTCTTTGAGAGTGTCCATGGAAAGGGTGAACATGATGGCACAAGACCTTGCATAAAACATGCACTACGAAAAAAATCAAATGAATTATGAGGGAGAGCATATAAATTATGCATATGATGTTGTGGAATAGTGTAAGAAACACTTTACAAGTTATTTTGACACATCTTTAGCTGTGAGGAACGATGAATGTCCAAATAGAGCACTAGGTTTTAGGAGATTTCAGGTATGTTTAAATTTATTGTTTGAAAAAAGTTTAAAATTGTTAAAATTATTTAAAATTATTTTGAATTATATATACTTTTTGTAGGAGTGGATAGAAGAATACTACATGAATGCAAGAGGGTAGACAAAATAAGATCGTTTCTTTGTATGATGAGTACAAATAGGAACACATAGGCATTGTATAAAAGAGATTACTCTTCTTTTTGTTATGAACACATTTTAGGATGCTATGATAGTTGTAACAACCAACAACATGGTTATGCCAATTAGTGGAATTTGGTGCCAATAGTTGTTACAAATGCATACAATGAAGATGAAGATGAAAGATTTGAAGATATATTCCTTTGATTTCAACTAATTATGACCACATTTTATGATTGATTAAAAAATGTATGTGTGTGCATTTGTATATATAACTTTGATGATGCATTTAAGTTTGTAACTTTTCAAGATCAATTTATAAATTATTATTTGTTAATTTGGATTAAAAAATTAATTATAATTTGATTATATAAATTATTTATTTTCTACAATTAAAGATTGATTCTATTTTTTTTAAATTGAATGTACATGTTGTATGTATATATGTATGCATGTACAAGAGATGTTTTTGCATTCATAAGAAATAATATTGCTTTTATATTAGTGATGATAAGAGCATGACACACTTTTTGTCCAACATTGCTTTAAGAAGTTTTTTGAAGATTTATAAAGAAGAGGTGTGAATATTGAACATTTTGAATGGTCTAATATGTGTGCACCACAATTCAAATCATCAAGGCCATTTTATGCACTATGTAGATATCATCAACACAATAATACCACATATTTGGAGTTTCTTTGAGAGTGTCCATGGAAAGGGTGAACAGGATGGCACAAGAGCTTCCATAAAATATGCACTAAGAAAAAAATCAAATGAATTGTGAGGGAGAGTATATAAATTATGTGCACATGATGTTGTGGAACCATGTAAGAAACACTTTGCAAGTTATTTCAACACATCTTTAGTTGTGAGGAACGATGAATGTCCAAATAGAGCACAAGGTTTTAGGAGATTTCAGGTATGTTTAAATTTATTGTTTGAAAAAAGTTTTAAAATTGTTAAAATTATTTAAATTTATTTTGAATTATATATACTTTTTGTAGGAGTGTATAGAAGAATACTACATGAATGCAAGAGGGTAGACAAAATAAGATCGTTTCTTTGTATGATGAGTACAAATAGGAACACATAGACATTGTATAAAAGAGATTACTCTTCTTTTTGTTATGAACACATTTTAGGATGCTATGATAGTTGTAACAACCAACAACATGGATATGACAATGAATGGAATTTGGTGCCAACAGTTGTTCCTAATGCATACAATGAAGATGAAGATGAAAGATTTGAAGATATTCCTTTGATTTCAACTAATTATGACCACATTTTAGGATTGCTTAAAAAATGTATGTGTGTGCATTTGTATATGTAACTTTGATGATGCATTTAAGTTTGTAACTTTCCAAGATCAATTTATAAATTACTATTTGTTAATTTGGATAAAAAAATTAATTATAATTTGATTATATAAATTATTTCTTTTCTACAATTAAAGATTGATTCTATTTTTTTTAAATTGAATGTACATGTTGTATGTATATATTAATGCATGTACAAGAGATGTTTGTGCATTCATATTAGAGGCTAGAAATATAGAACATGTCAGTTATTATTTATTACATTATACAAAGGAGAGGACGAAGTTAATGAAACTAGAAACAAGCGATGTAATGTTGTTTCCCATAGCTTCAGCTATAGTGCAAGGGACATATCTTAAACAAGTTAAAATTGTTCAAAATGGGATTCATTTTATTGATTACCATCTTGAAAACATTGTGTTACAATATAGCAACCTAGTAAAATTTGTTACTGGCCTATCTTTGTTGATGGTGTTTTTATGCACTTCACAACATAGGCAGTGCGTAGGTGCACTACCTCTCTTGAAAGATAGTCTTCCACGATCGAATTGCAGAACACTATCCCAAAGTCTCTTGGATGTCAGGTCATGACAGTGTTTAGATACCTTAGTAGTTTGATGTGATTTGCTGGAATCACAAGGCGGTCTTACAGGAAATACAAAGCAAGGACACAAAGCATGGAAGTTGGATCTTGAAATGGAGTTCTTGGGATAAAAGTTGTTATGCATTGGCTGTAGGTTCAAAAAGCAATCTTGGACTCCATTTAGTTGTTGGATTTGGCTTTACAATGTGCAATGAACCTTAGCATAGGTCAGTCATTAAAAAAGGGGAAAAAGGCGAGGGAGAAGGAAAGTTCCTAAGTCTGCAACTAGCTATGAATAGTGACAATGGAGTTCCTACAATGGACAATTTCTTAAAACAATATCCCACTTAACTAGGGATTTCACAATATCATGGAAATTGTGCTATCTTCTAAGGTCTACAGATCTTTCATCCCTCATTCACCATGTACATGCATGAATCAAAGATAAATGTTTAGAGCAGCTTTGAAATCAAGTCCAGGCTAACTTTGCATAGCTAGCTACCTTCAGCAAACAACAAAAAGTATGGACAAAGAAATCATCAACATGGCAGGAATTTTCATAATCACCCAACAACATTTCTAAGATTTATCCAAAGAAATAAAACAGCTAACTAAACAGCAATAAAATCTAAGTGAAACATCTAACATTGGAGACTGAATCAAGCAACATGGGAGAAATCAAGAAAATACACCAAGTCAATGCCTTTTCCTTATAAATTTCTGCAGCATGTCTTTACAACAACTCAACTCTCACTTTGCAAATGAGCCCTATTTATAGTTTTCCAAAAGTTAAATGAATGGCCAAGATTCATTACAAAATAGGGTTTCACCTACCCCCAAATAGATCACAATTTAAAATTACATTTTTTTTTTACCCTATTTCTTCATCTAGCTGATGGCGCTGTAGCTCTTTTGTCTTTTAGCAACTTGCTATTTTTTTTGCTGTAGCTACTCTTGAGAAAGCTCTTCATCTTTGGCAAGGTTGTCTTCTTGTCCCTTAGAGGCTGTGTATTCAATGAACCTGAGGATGACCTCCTAGATTTTGTCTATTTCGATGACTTCGCATCGCAACGCCTAGTAGCTCCACTCCTTTGCATTTTCTTCCAGCTTTTTCCAATCTTCATCATATTTTGAGCCTTGGTCTCTAAACAGCTCTGATTGGTTGAAGGCACGGGCAGCAAAACTCAGGAACTCCATTATGATTTCTCTAGCCATCCCGTCCTTCATCTTTTCTTGGAAGTAGGGTTTGATCTTTTTTGGATCCATTTACACAGTGGGCAGATCATAACCCGTCATCAGCTTAAGATATCGGGCACATTCCGCCCAGATTTCTTTGATCCACTCAATATCAGGATCCACCCTGCCCAAGATTTGCTCCAACCTCTCCTTCCGATTGTCGAAGTCTCGGTGCCATATATCCATTAGCCAGTGATCTTCCTTCTTAAATGCGAGCTTCTTCTCCCACATGGCTTCAGGCATTTGAAGGATAGCTTCAATCCTTGGGAAGGTGGAGTCGTAAGTTGCGGGGAAATTGGTGCAGAGCTTCTTTGTGCTTTCCAGAGATTGTATCAAGTCCAAGAACTTGTTGGCTATCCGCACAGCCCTGCTGATTCCCATGTTTTCGACGTAGGAGACCTTTCAGAACCAGTCCTCGGTGGTTTTCTCCAAGTTCTTTTTTCTTTCCATTTTTTTGATCTGCTCTTTGGAAAGCAATTGAGGAGCAGTCGTGGATGTGGTGGGCAGGTCGTCCACTGAGGACCATTGCTGTACATAATCTGTTAATGTTGCAACCTGCGCCTTGAGCTCATCCTTGGAGATTTTATCCTGCTTTATCAGGTGCACCACTGTGGCCACTGACTCCTTAAGGTGCTCGACTTCTGCTCTCTGGTTGTAGTTCCCAAGTCAATGGTAGAGATGTTGTAGCTTACCTTGGCTTGGCCCATGGTGGGCATTGCAATTTGTGCCGCTCCAGAGCCGGAAGCATCCATGGTTATTTTGGATTGCACCTTGGGCTTCTTCTCCTTCTTCGTCGTGATTTGGGCTCGAGCCAAGATGGCCTCCAACCTTGCCCTTGGGTCCTTCAGCACAGGGGTCTTTCTTTCGATCTGCTTCTCCAACCATTCGAGCATAGCAGACTTCCCTTTGGGCGAATCATGGTCGCCCTCACCCTTCTCGGTCAATTCCAAGATTTCTGCTTCTTTTCTCTCTGGGGATTTCCCTTTCTCTTTGGCAGCATCCTCTTCCTCCTCATCGGAGTCATGAACAAATACGAGGCGCTTGACAGGTAGCTTGGTGGATAGTTGTTAGATGGGAGTTTCTTCTTTTGCTGTTTCTTCTTTCTTCTCCTCAGTACCTTCAGCCCCGAGGCTTTTGGCAACATGGGTCTTAGCCTCAGTTATGTCCTTTATCTACTGTTCTTCTGGTGGCTGCCCCTCTTCACCATGCGGTGACCCTTCCACCTCTGTCCTAACGTTCTTCAATTGTTGTTCCATTTCTTCCTCAAGGTCATCATCAAAGGTTTGAATGATTTCCTTAGCACCCGAGCCATCCTCCTCGTCCCCACTCTCGGAAGAGCCTGTCTCCTCCTCCTCATAAACCACCCTGTCGATGGTTTCGTGTTCGTACTCAGGGTGCTCGTGATATTCATCAGCCTCCTCCTCCACAGACTTCGAGGCTTCCTATTCTCACTCCTCCAACTCCTTTGAGATTAGCATGGTGGCCTCCATAGTTGGTGGCCCTGTCGATGGTTGTGATGGTTGAGCCGTTGCAAGGACTTGGGTGAGGGCTGCTTGGAGAGTTGGATCTGTCAAGATCTGGGAGAGCTCAGGGGGAAGGTTTTGCATATGCCTTGTAAGAGCCTCGGGCATAGTGGCAATAGGAAAAGGTGATGTTATGGTTTCCAGAGGGAGTGATGTGATTGGTGACATGGCAGCAGAGGAAGGGGGAGTAGTCACGCCAGAAGAGGAGTCAATGATTATTATCGATTCGGCCGGAGGCGAAAGGGCAAGATGGATAGAAATGTCCACTGCCGGTGGGGAAGCGATGACTGCAACCAGGGAGGTGGGTGGTGCAACAGGAGAGGCAGGGAGAGCCAAGGGAGGCCACAATTCTTCTGCACCTTCTGCCTGTTTAAGCCTTTTGGGGGATGAGCCTCCCGTTTCTTTCTTTGCAGAGGCCTTGGGGTCTGGAGACTGCGCGGTCTCTGTTCCTTTTCTTTTCTGGGACCTGGTGACGGGAGGAGACTTGGAGGTCCCATCAGTTGACGTGGTGGCAGCAACATCCTTTGTGGCACTTGGCTCGCTTTTGAGCCCTTCATAAGTTAGGACCACTCCTTGTCGCTTTAAATGAGCCACCTACCCATCGATCCACTCCTTGGTGCGAGTTAGGATCGGCTAGGTTATGGTGTCTAGGTCATCGATCTCCTATTCATCCCAGTCGATCGACGGTATTGGCAGGTTGGCAATCGTAGGGTACCTTGGATGCATGATTGTGGACTCGTCCTCCTCGACTTGGTCTGGCACCGGGAATGGTTGCACCCTTCTTAGGAATAGTACTGTCATGCGCATATAGTGCCTTGCATGCACTTCTTTGTCATCTTGGCAGTCAGCCCAGAAATCCTCAATGTGATATTGATGGGCATAGGCTAGCCCTAGTGCTTTCCTGACATGGCCATGCAGGTCCATTCATGGGCGAGCAGTGTGCCAGTCGAAATGGTACTCCTTCAGCTCCTTCTCAGAGTTACTAGCACATTGTGACGTCTGTAATCGGTACATGCCCTGGCCAAGGGTCATGGGATAGGAGATCCCTGCTATGTGCTTGTTGCTGAAGATTTCCTGCAGGTGTTGGAGTTGCTGAGAAAGCTCCAAGAGAATGATTCTGTCATTGGGGTAGTGAGGCAATCTATTCGGCCTTTCGGTGAAGCCCTGGGCCCAGATGTACATAAACTTTGGTTACTGGATGAAGAGGAAGGCATATTGTTTTAGAAGTGCTCTGGCGCTATGGGAGACTCTCCTCTCGAAGTCCCTGGCGATCAACCTGATGATATGGACAATGAAGGCATCATTGACCCTACAGTAATCTTTCTTGAAATTCCAGTATTGGAGCTGCGGATATTTATCAAATGGTTTAAGTCCTCGCTTTTGCCCCTGATCGGGTGCTACAAACAACCCGCTGTACTGCCTTTGATCCGCCAAGGAGTAAACGAGGTAGGAGGTCATGTAGAACTTGGAGCTCTTCTTTATGTTAACAAACTGCTCATGGAAGCAGTTGCTTATGATTCCTCCCCAATAGAATGAAACCTTCATCGTGACATCCTCATTTCCATGCAGGATCTGTTCAATAAAATAGGCCATCCATTCTTGGAAGTAGGTGGCCATTGGAAGACACATAACCCTGTTGAACATGGTTACCAGGTTGTGGTAATCCTCATGGAAATCACTACGGAAAATCTCCTGAGGAACTTTCGCAGCGCTGCCTCGTCTTTCCTTAAGCCAATGGAGGTTTATTGACTTCTTGCATCCTGTTGGGTTATCATCCCACACCGCTTGGCATTCTTCCAATGTGGGGACCTCCATCTGTTGGAACGTGGGAGTGTGGAATGTCTTGGTGATCCCCTCCGGCGACATGTCTGCGAGGATGTTTCCCTCCTTATCGACAATTGTTCTGGTATCTGTCTGATACACCTCTCGGCAAGCCATGACCAATTCAGGCACCACGAGGGATGGAGGGAAATTGGTAGCCTTAGCTATCCCACTCTGCCGTATCAATCTAGCATTCTTTGTTGTCGGGTTTACCCTGACCCTCTGCGTGAATTCATCTATATCCAGCTGGCCAATGTTAGTGTCAGTGATTTCCTTCTAATCCATTGTGATCTTTGAGTGGAGCGGCTCGCGCTGGAACTGGTACTTCATCTAATGCTTGTCTTCTTTCCCTCGAGGGGTCCTTCTTGACTTCTTCCCCTTCTCCCCTTTGGTGGATGCCCCTGAAGTTCGTGCACCCGATTCCATATATTTTGCAAGCAAGGGAAAAGTTAGCACAATAGATCATCAAAAGCATTCATGTTAGTCCATATCTTGAAAATAATATTCATTTCAACTAATCAATCATGCATATCATGAACTTTCATCTTTAGATGTTATTGATCTTTCATTAAGGGCATTTGGACAATCCGGGCCCGGAGGGTCGGACTTCCCTGGCAGGAATGTTGTCTAGGAGGGAAAACGCAACAAAAAGCTCCCGGAGACTTTCTTTGGTCAAATTTTAATATGTCAAGAAGCTCATGATGAAAAGGAACAAAATTTAGGATGTGGGTCGAAGTCAGATCTCGGATTTAGGCTCATTAGGATCGATTTAAGGGAGCTCGAAGGTCTCAAACTGGAAAGCTGTCAGGAGATAGTAGTTTGGAGAGGTAGATAGTTGATGAAAATCCAAGGACGAAAGTCTGGGGACCGGGGCCTGGAGGGCCAAAAGGCGGCTGATGTTAAGTCATTTCATTTTCAAAGGTTTAGGCCGACGACACCGGGATGGCAAGCGAACTTCACCGTTTGGGACGGCCAACACCGGACGAAAGTCTGGGAGGGGAAGTCAAGGATCTAGAGCCCGGCGGCGTGCTTTTGTGTTTTTTCATTGCGGGGCAATTGGTAGGGCGAAGCCCAGAAGCCGGGGTGGACGGCGGCATTTTCCATCTAGCCATGGCAACAGACGACAGGAGTCCAGGGCCATGGGGGCCAGTGAGCAGAAGGGCTGGGTGGGAAGTTTTAGCGAGATCCCACGGTGAAAGGCGGTCCGGGGTCCGGTGGGTGGATGGATGCGGGGAAGTTTCCCCAACGGCGTGAGAGCGGCGGACTTCCGAGGAAGGAAGTCCAGGCACCGGGGACTAGGAGGCGCAACGGACACGGACGCAAAAAGGGAGGCCAACTGTGGGGAAAGGTCAGGGTCTGGAGCGTGGAGGGGCCAAAGGACCTCGCCATAAGGTCGGTAGAAAATGAGGCATAGAGGCCCGAGACCTGGGGTCTAAAGGCGTCAACGACGTAACAATTTTTATCGCCAGAGGTTAATCAGCATAAGCAAAAGCGGAGCCCGGGGTCCGGGAAGCCGGGCTACGTTCGCCGTTGAAGACGGCAAATTACCCGCGGAATTCCAGAGACGGAGCTCCGGGGTCCCAGGCCCGAGGGGGCCAAAGGAAACATTTTCAGTTTTTGAGTTTTGATGGTGAAGAGCATGCTAGGATTTGGCAGCCGGGAGGCAGGTGGGAGTTTGCAGTGAGTTAAACGGGGGCATACAAACGGAAATTCGGTCAGAGTAGTCTGACGGGCTGGGCGCGGAAAGTGATGTTGCCGTCGGCAGATGTTCAAATTTTGATAACCAGACGGTGAAGGAAGGTCTCGGGCCCAAGGGAGGCAATCTCCCTGTGCGAAGAATGGCCGGGGGCAGGAAAAGTCCCGGTTTGGTAGGGAAGGCCTTTATAGAAGGTTCTTCAATTTTCTAGCACATGGGTTTGGTGCACAAATTTGTGTTCTATCATTTTATGCCTTTTTATCAATTGTTCATTTATATAAATCCTTCAAAATCACAAAAACGATGCTCGGGAGGGCAAATAGATGGCCTACCTCGAACATGCGAAGTGGGGAGATGTGGGATCCACCAATGATCGATGGAATGACGCTGAGGGTGATGATCGTGACGTTGCCGAAGGCGGTGGGCTCCAAATAACAGCTGGTCCAATTCGCTCCAATATCCTATTTGATGAAAATGACTGGCCAGATTGGGCATTTTATACCCCAACCACCATGAATGTCCACATTTATTGTAGGTACGATCGGTGAAAAGAGTTGGTGAAATCGAAAATAGGTCGGCGACGGCGGTGGGAATGCCGGGGCCCGACAGCTGGGATGGCAGAAGACGTTGGTCGTTTTAAGTTTATTCATTTGAACAGTAGCGGTGGGAGGCGGGTCGGGGCCTAGAGGACGGAGCGCCTCCAGAGATCCACCGTCAGGGATGGCGGAACTGTCACGGAATTCCAAAGATGAAACTCTGGATAGACGGGCCTGGAAGACCCCACGACAGACAAGGGACGACACCAACTTCGGTTAGCGAAAGGGTCGGCGAAACCCGGGGAGCAAGACGCCACAGGGAATAAGCCGTCGAGGACGACGAAACTCAAACGGAACCCTAGAGGAGGAACTCCGGGGTTCGGGGCCCGAAGGGCAAGGCGCCACCTGAAAAATTTTCAACAAATTTTAGATAGAGGGCAGCGAGTCAGACCCCGAGGTCTAGAAGGACGCTCGGCGAACGCCGCCAGGAATGACATTTCCAGAGGGGAAATCCGAAGAGGGAATCCCGGACGCACGGGCCCGGAAGGGCCTAGGGCCGTTTTCAGGGCCGAATAGCCAAAGGGACCCCGCGAGGCACCGGAACGTAGCAAAACCAAAAGGGGAGGGCATGGTCGACTTATGGTGGGAGCTTAAAGCAACATCAACCATCCCAGACATCAAAAAGAGGAGGCATGCAAAACAAGGCGGCGACAAAAACGACCCGACAAGGCGAAAGAAAAGAGGGTCCCCATTCTGAATGGGGCGTGTGTGCTATGGGCACAACAATCTCTTAATCAAGTTCAATGTGCACATGGATGTCATAACCAGAGACTAGATAGAGATGCTCATCAAAGAATATTACAAGTTATTGAAGAGCGAGCTGATCTAATCAGTGTGGTACATGAATTAGCGAGTTGTTTGGGGATGAATATTTTGAGCTTAGTTGTTCATTTAAGAATTTAGGAAATAAATTGTGCACCTTAGAGATCTATATGTTTATTTGGATGTGATATAAGATATTTTTCTTGTTTCATTCAAACATGTCAGCTTAAATGTCACTAAAGAACTACATACATATAATATATATTTTATTTTAGTTAATATATGTATATCTTTCTACCTATCTAGATTGTCTAGGTTTATGTAAGACACTATCCCTTGTGGGCTTGTTTATTATGTTAATTGTTGATGGTTTATGTCTTATATGTTATCTCATTTTATTTTGGTTAATACACACTAGTAATGAATGTTCCTATGTAAGTCAAGAATCCTATTTTTTTTTTGTTAGGTAAACACTTTTGACTGGAGCTATGAACCAATGAGGCCACATTTGGGGGGCCTCATCCCAATCATTCTGATTCCATCCTCTCCCTCCTCCTCTTCCTTCATCTGCTTCTTTCATCCTCCTTGCTTCTCTCCTCTTCATCTTCTCCTTCTCTCCTCCTTACTCCTCCACTCCTCCTACTTCTCCTCCACTTCCAACCCCCTCATCTCTTCCTCCCTATGTCCTTCATCTTCTCCCTTACCTCCTACTTCTCTCCTTTACTCTATTGACTTCACCTACTACACCTTCTACCTCCTCCAACCTTACCGTTGTTTCCTTCTTGCCTCCTACCACTACCTCCTTCACATCTGGAACTGCCAAATATAGCATGTTGCCACACCTCCATAAGAATTCCACCTGCTAGCCTCCCTATAGTTCCAACAATCCCTACCTCCAACTCAACATTTTCCTCCAACCTTCATTCTACGACCTTTGTCCTCCTACCACCATCCACTATCTACCATCCTCCAACTTCCTAGCACCAACATTCAACCCACTTCCCACACTTTGTGGGACAAAAACAGCTAATGTAGTGTTTAACATTGCCTTGCAACAACCATTGCATTGCAAGGTTATCCCACAAGGTTCTCATATTTTAATCATTAACTAACTAATATTATCTAACTTATGATTGTTGTGATTTTGTGTGATATCTAGATGGGTTATATTACTTGTCTACGTAGGCATACAATGATCAATATGTTTAGTTATTGGTGATACTTATCTATGCATTATATAAATTACATGATGTTATGTGACTATATACTATGGGTGTGAGGAGGTGTGATGGTAAGATGATATTGATATTTAATAGTTACTTGTAGTAGTATTGTTCTAATAAGTAGTAATATCTTGATGATAAAGAGTATAATAATTTATTACTTAGGCAACATGCAAATAGGGAGTGGTAAATTATAGGTTACTTGTGTTGATTTAATTCTCAAGCAAATTATTATTAGAAGGTTATTTTTCATATGCGATTTGTTTCAATTATTATTAATCATGAGTAATACTGACACCTTTTTATGGTTGAGTAAATAGGTTAAAATTTTCCAACATTGATGAAAGGGTCACATAGCTACTTCCCTTGTGTTATTCTTGTGAATTTCTAGTCTTGTCAATGGTATGTGTTTTGACCTTGTTTGTAAGGATTGTGCATGTGTAAGAGGATATTTTATTAGACCCTTGTGCTACCTTTTAAATGTGATTAATTTTTGTGTGTTTAATGAAGTATTTATATGGTTTTAATTGTATAAAAATCTCTCTAGGTGGTATGTCTATAGGTTAGGGGTCTTTTTATTCCACAAAACCCCTTAAATAAATTTTTAAACCCACTCTAATTACCCAATTATGAAAAGTGGCGAAAATTAGATTTTTTTGGGTGGTTGGGAAGTTATGGGGAGTTGGTTGTCTTTCTCCTTCTATATATTATTTCTCTTTGAAATAAGGGGATTCGCTCTTTTGACTTGGCTTCTCTCTTTGGCATTGGCCTCTCTCCTTTGGTATTGGCTTCTCTTCCTTGCTATTTCTTCTCTTGACTCTTGGTTTCTTCCTTATTTTGAGAACTCTTGGAAAGGATGGGAGAGGAAGAATGGGACAATAGTGCTTGGAGAAGGAGAGGCTATCACCTTTTGTATTTTCACTTGCTTTGGTAAGGTATACCATTATAGAGCTTTGTTAAAGATTTAAAGGATTCATTTTTATGCTTCAAAATTATGTGAAATTTATTTCTAGATCATTTTTGGGGTATTTGTTGAGATTGGGTGTTTGGTATTGTCTTGTTGGAGTTCTTGGAACTTGTTTCAATATCTCTTCATGTGAATATTTGTTAAGGTTGAAGGAGATGAATTATAGTATGTGTGTTGCATTGTGCTTAGTATGTGATGAAATTTGTTAAAGGAACCTTTGTGAATAGCGGTGGTGTATGTGTAAGGAAAAGCTATGTGACCCTTAGAGCTCGAGGGTGGATTTATTATCAATCCTATGGTTGGGAGGGGAGCTTTTTGGCCATATTATTTTTTGTTGACTTCTCTTGTCAGGTTTGTACAAAGAAGTTGAAATCAATTGGAAAGTTCTTAAATTTCGTGTTGAAGAAGGTAGAGGTTGGCCTTGTTAAATATGGAATATTCAAGTTTCCAAGAACAATTTTTTGTGAAATACCATTTTTGTATGTGATTAGTGGTTCAATCTTATGAGTGTGCTATACAAAAAAAATAGTTGAGTAAATCCAATGGAGGATATTTAGCATTAACCATTGTTTGGTTGAATCTTAAAGAGGATTTCTTGAAGTATTCAGTAAAATTGTTACATAGTAGGTTAAAATTTAAACCAATTAGATTGTGTTTGTTATTTGTGCATCATCTTGGTTTTTAAAGGAACAAAACAAAGAAAAATATTTGGCTTGTCCTTATTGATTTAGTTTTTGATATAAGTAGAGAATAATTGGTTATGTTCGTTATAATACTTTAAGGAGTGGGAAATGTAGCAAGGATTTTGAAGAAAAGAAAATAAAATAGATTTATATACATTTTTTCCTTTTAGTATCCAAATTAATCTAAATGTTGTGATTGGGAAAATGGTAAGCATGATACTAAGCTGAGTAATTTTGAATAGGGATATTTAATGCATACCTTCTCATTAGTATGTTGCTATGCTCATGTGGGGTTAACAATTGTTAGTGTCTATACATGTTTATTTCAAAAAATTAACTTGGTTGTGTATTGTTTAGTTGTGTAAAATTTGGGGCATGGCAATCTATTTGTAATTAGCATTTTATGGAATAATGTCTTAGGCCTTAGAAATAGCTATTGAACTCTATCAAGAATAATGTGGAGTTCATCATTGTTTGATGCGATATGATACAAAAGGGAGTATAATTTTGTTAAAGGAATGCATGGGGTGATCTAGATCACTTTAGAGAGGACTTAAAACATGGATACCTATGTATATACTTACATTCAAACTAAGTATAAAAATAAAAATGATGAAATTACTAGTTTGTGCAAGTTTTGAAATTATTTTAATTATAATAATTATATCAAGGGTTTTCAAGGTTACATTTCATGATAGATATTATTAGTTACTTAAAAAAGTTGTTTTACTTGTACCTGTAAGGAACCCTAACAATATAAATTTACCTATTTCATTTTTCTAACAATTTTAGTTCATATTAATATACATTTCTTGTGACTCCTTATGTATTAAAGTATCAATGATCAATGAGCTAGTAGTGTCATTGTTCTTTTAATGATGAAGCTAATGAAGTCTATTTCATGATAAAAAAATTTATGATGTACGAGCTCCTTTCATGTGCATACATAACATACCAAGCAATGAGCTAGTAGTGTTAGTTGTTTGTATTTTAGTGATGAAGATATAAATAATAAATTATTCATTCTTACCATTTTATGGGTGATCCCACAATACTAGTTTACAATTTTTCACCAAACTAGATAGTGAACCGGTTTTCTAAAACTAAATATTCACTTTCGAGCACCTATAGTTGCTAAACCATGAGGAATTTGAAGATGATGCAAACTAGTGATTTGTGGCATTTTTTCTGTAGATTTTCAAAAAAATTGGAATCAAATTGCACTTCTTTTTCCATCTCCTTCAAAAACTATTTTTTAGTGGAAAACACTATTTTTAAAGAGTGGCGTTACTAGCTAACACAAATTTTTTCTATGAAGGATAAAATTCTAATTTTTTCAAATTTAGATTTGTAACTACAATATCTACTGCATGGAATTGGTTTCATAGAATTTCATTGAATATTTTTTTCTTAATTAAGTTTCAAAGTCAAAGTAGTTACAATTTGGACATGATTTAGGAGCTAAAAAATAACTCTTTTTGTATGTATCAAAATTCCTTCTTCTTTTTTTAGATAAGGGA
>VDFB02000873.1:0-12051 GCA_007258455.2 Sequoia sempervirens | reverse complement strand
CATTCTCAATCTAATAATGACAAAAGAGATTGATTATGGAACTCAAGTTATTTGTCGTAGATGGTAGTCAAACCTGCAAAGAAATGGTCAATGTTGATACCGTTTTCTTTTAAGGACTAGTAAATTATTAGAATGACATCAAATGCATGTCTAATAGCACATTCTATGATCAATGGATACTACATTTATGTCCTCTTTGAAAATTCTATTTATCACACCCTTCATGAGAAGGTGTGAAGGGACATCTAAAGAGGACGGGGAGGGAGTCAGCTTAGGGTGATGTTGATAGAATAAAGACTGCATAGTTACGAGACTTGGGCTCGAAACGGACTCGGCGAGAGTGACTTGACTTGAGGCTCAGGACTCGACGCCCAAACTCGGCAAAATGAAAAAACCCTAGAAATCTAGAGATTTTTAAGGATTTAAAATATGTTTCAAGCACCCTTTATTAAATAAACCTTAAAGACACAATAACATCATTAAATAGAAGCAAATTTGATCACATACACAAGTATACATTGATCACATAAGTAGAAAGAACACAAATTGTAGTTGAGCTGCTAAAGGAAATAACACACTTAGATATATAAATATAGTCAAATGTATACAAAACTCATGGAATATGAAATCCATGACATCAAATGTTCCATACAAATATGAAATATCAAAACAATAGCTACATGTCTATGGCATAGTGGAGCCAACATCCTTCCTATGAAGGCGTCTAAGGGTCCTGGATAATGTAGCAGCTGCTCCATAGTCTCTACCTGTGTCTCCATGCCACTCTCACCAACACCAACTGTGTTTGCTCGTGCTCTAGCCTCCTCCTCAACCATGGCTACAGCCTCAACCTCTCTATCTTCCTGGTCCACCCAATCAAGGTCCTCGTCACTAAAGACTGCATCTATAGCCTCAGTGATCCACTCAGACTGTGGATCAACCTCCTCTAGCCTGATCAGGGTGGAGCCATGGTAAAAAATATGCCTATGTCTAAGCTAAAGGTTGTAATGAGGATATACTAAATCATTCATTCTCTCCACTAACAATCTATTGCATTTCTTGGAGTGTATGTGCTCAAACATACTCCAATTGCACTCACAACCAGATGAACTGCATGGCTGGCTCAATATACGAATGGCAATATTTTGAAGGTTCGGTGTATCAGCACCAAACATATGCCACCATCTATCTGAGATGAGAAAAAAGAAACAAAATCAATCTCATTTCCAACTTTAATTTTCAAGTTTCAAGTTTCAAGTTCAACATTTAATAATAAATTATAATATAAAAAGATGAAAATTATGCCCTTAAGTATATTTTTACCTGGTTGTAATGTCGTCCTACTATCTTTGCACAATTGACGTGCAAAGAGTTATCAGGCTTTTAGTAGCTGGTGTTTTTATCTCGCACTATCCGGTAGTAATCGTTGAACCTTCAAATTTTGGTAAAATTTGAAGGTGCCATGTCAATTTTAATACAACACCTCAAAAAGCTCAGTTGTAAAATCAGCCTCAGGAGCACATTTTGAAAAATCATAACTTTGGACTTGTTCATTTTCATGCCAAACCACCTTGCACAGATGTTCATCTACCATATGTGAATGTGCACGCCAAGTTTCAGCTTCCTACGATCAGTTTTGACAAGGTTTCAACAGGTCAAGTTGAAGGGTCCTGCGAAGGTTTGCTGTCTACAGAGTCTTAAATCTACTAAAGTAACCATCTTTGGAAGCTAGTATTAAGCAACCTAAAGCTCCCTCATGGCAAACCAATTGATTCCTTGGATTCTCCTCATGAAAGTGTTCCTCCATGCCAATTATTAGGGTCATAGCACCTAATTTGGTATTTTTTCAAAGCCAAAACCAAACTGATTTTCCACAGTTTTGACACTGGTATTTTCAGAAAATTCTCACAAAAGGCAACTTTGACACCTCGTATTTTGCAAAAGAAGAAGATTGATAAAAAATCATTGTGCACACATACTCATGGGTCCCAAATGAACTAGTCCGCCAAGTTATGGCTTCACAGGAAGTGATTTGGTATTTTTACAAAATGGCAAGTTGGCATGCTTCAGATAGTTTTCACAAGTACATTTTCAGAAAGAGCTGAATGGGCTACTTTGAAAATTGGTATCTTTCAAACCTGATGACTTCAGGCCAAACCCTCTTGCAACTACACTCCTCTACCATCAATTATCATATTGGCAAATTTTCATGGCTCACGGAGAAGTTTTGTTCAATTTTCCGAAGTGATTCCGGAGGCTACTTGACTTAATCTGATCACAGTGCAAAATCATTCTTCAGGTCAATAAAGGCAATGACAAAGGAAGTTACTACAATGGTTTCAAAATCAAAATAAACTTTGTGAAATTGTTGTTTAAACTTATAAGGCTGCCATGTTGGAGTTAGATTTCAATGCATCAGTAACACCACTTGAAGAGTTGAGCAAAATGACATCCAAAAGGGGTTTTAGGGTACCGACAAAGCTTCAAAACTTAAAAGGAATTTATGTTTGGAAGAAATAGCAATCATCCCCTACACATTGTTTGGGATGAAAATGAATTCAAAACCAAAAGATTCAGATGTTGAGACTCTTCAAAAGGCATTTTAATGCCAGTTATAGTTGACAGAGAAGGGAGAGATTATGCATGTAACTGTGCAGAATAAATGTTGGTTCCCAAGCGGCAAAATTTGCCAGTATACTTGGTCAAGGACCTTGAGTAGACTCCCCAGAGGATTCAATTTTTGTACATATGCTTAAAAATGTATCTGCTTCGCAGATTTAGTGAGCAAGAGTGTGTTATGAACTTATGAAATTTGGCTTCACAGTGCTCAACTGAGGTTGTGGCACTTGATTTTGGGGACTTCTATGATAAGCTTTATACAATCTTCATGGTGCAATTGCAGATTATTCTATCATTCCATAAACATATGCAAATGGATCAACCAATTAACATACATTCATTCAATTTGGCACCTTGTTTCACATACTCGAAGGAGCTCCTAGAGAATTGGATCGCATCTCTCATATTTGATTGGTATCTTTGTGTAATTGACACTGAAGTTTTTAAAGGTCTGATTGGTTATTGGAATAAAATTGTGAAGGAATTTTTGACGCTGTATCAAATGGAATGGCGGAGCTCGTATGAAGTAGGTTCTAAATTGCTCGAAGAAAGCCTCAAGAAAATATGTTGTCATAGAATCTCCTACTATAGGATATGCACAAACATGGATTTGTTGAAAAGATTGTAGCAATTTTCGCGCATAATCTGCTGGACAAGATGGAAAGGCGTTGACATTTTGGGCATAGTGCTCCGGAGAGGAGTTGCCCCAAAAATAAAACAGGACATGGACATCTATCGAAGCATAGTGGGGCAGATTTTGTTAAATATACAATGCTTGAAGTAAGGCGTTTTGGATACTCAGGTCAAAGTCAACAGGGGGAAATATCGTAGCCACTAAAGCAACAACCCTAGGTCTTTGAATACTTGCGCTAGGCTGAAGGAAACCTAGGGCCGTTTGTATTCTACAAAATCAAAAGTGATTGCTTGATGGAGGACGGATCCTATTCTAAATCCCTTGGTGCAAATCATGTTTGAAACCTTTAATAAATAATATGAGTGGACTTTTGTAACCGAACAAGCAGTGTTATTACTTCATGTCTCCAACTGAATAGCTAGTTGCGTCGTTGATATGGAATACAAGAAGATAGATATTACACCAGTATAAAGGATACTGTTCAATACTTCAAAGAAGCTTGAGGAGACATGCACATACATTGCTCGATAGGATCATGAGCAGGTTTGTAATTATAAATGCTACAGTACTCATGGAGAAAGGGCAGAAAATCTAGGCATCTCCTGCATTCCTTGCGTTCTTGCAAAGACAAGATGGAGAAGGTGCGGTATTGTGGGAGATCTCTTAACATTCCCCGCATTACTGCGGGGGGTCTCATATCTGCCTACTGTATTGCGAGGAAGTGCAGGTATGCGGTGAAATGAGACATTTGCGGTGGTGCGGTGAAAACGTAAAGCTATGAGGTGAAAAGTATTATATTTTGCAGATGAATATTTATGCACGGGAAAGGAAATACTTTAAATCACAGTACGAAAAATGATTTAAATATTTTCACCAAAATGTGAAATATTTTTTACCAAGGGAGCGAAGATTATTTTGACTGAGGAATATTTTAATTATGTGAAAGAGTGTACAATTGGGGAATAAAACATTTTCACCGAGAAGATAAGACAAATGGTAAAATGGGTAATTATTTTATCCAAAGAATATTTTCTCAATGGGGTGAAAATTGCAAGCAAGAGAAATAAGCAAGATTAATTTTCATCAAAAGGGGTTATAAAACGGGTGATTATTTATTTGGTGAAGAGTGAAGATTTACGGAAAAAAAGGAAAGAGGATAGTTATTATTTTTCGCAAAGATGCAAAAATGGAGATTAAAGTTAAAATATTTAATTTGCCAAAGGCAACTAATTAAATATTTTATTTTGCCAAAATCAGATGAAGAGCTGCAGTGAACGGATGTGCAAAGGGTCATAACCCTAAAAGTGCAATGTATATATGTGAGATAAAATTGTATCATCAAGGATTAGAATCAGTACGTTAGGTAGTTGGATAGGTTGGTCAGTCGCCTCAACAGAACATTATGCTGTATATTGTAAAAAAATTTAAAATTATAAAATGGAGAAGAATGCATAAATTTGGTGATCCAATTATGGTGTCAGTTGTTTGTTGAAATAATTGAAAATATTATCCGGTTGTTTCCAAGGTTGACATTTCCTTATTATTTAAATTGATGTATCAAGGATATTTTTCAATTTATCAAGGCACATTTGTTGTTCTTGTGTGGTTTAGTTAATTGGCTCCTTCAAGTAAGGATTAAATTCTTTTAATTAATCACAGTAATCTGGAAAAAGGTCATTTGAATCAATAAGAACTTGATAATTGCATCCTTGCACGTTTATGCCAGGCATAAACTCATAAAAGTGCCAAACAATTCGAATTGTATCCAGAAATAGGACACACTTGCACGTTTATGCTAGGCATAAACTCATAAAAGTGTACCGACAATTGAATTGTATGAAATAGGACACATATCAATTTTACCTCTGGCTCCGACTTAAAACATTCACATCTCAAATTTCAGTAGTAGTTATTAAGCTTTCATCTATCCCACTCCCAATTGCCATTGTGGATAGATTGTTTGAGTAGGAAACACACAGTTAAGTCTGCCTCAATTGCATAGGTACACCCGCCTAGGTCTAGCAGAGCCTGAAGAGAAGAAGGTTCAAATACACCATTTAGCCTTGTTCGTTAGCCAAAAGCGTATCAAGAGCTTGGCAACCTCTTGTGGTTTCAAACCAACGTTTTTGAGACCTGAGACCTAATAGTAACAACTGGCAACATCCACTCTATCACTGAGTAGAGCCCACTAAGAACCTCATTATCTGCACAGAAATCATGACTGAATTGGAAGGCTGGATTTAAGGAAAAATGGGCTGCATGGAGGGGCCTATGAAGTTGGTGGTGCCATCTCCTGTCAATGATCTCCCAAATGGGACGATACTTATCCTCAACTCCACCATAGACGGATCTAATGGCCTCTTTGGCCCTATCCATGCCCTCATATATGTATCCCATTGCGGGCTTCTCCCCATCAACAACTCGTAGGAGAACTAGCAAGGGCTCGATGAACTACAAACATTGTGAAACATTAACTTAAGTAAGTGTGAACGAAAATAAACAAATAAAAGTAGAATATGAATAAAAATAAAAATATAATGTAGAATTAAATTTTACTTGCACAATCTCCTCCGTTGGTGCCCAAAAGCTTGGCTCATCAAAAATGCAATTTGTCACATCAATCCCTGCAGTGGTCATAGCATAGGATGAGGAAGTCCGCTCCTCACCAACAAACATACGCCTCAAAGCCGCCTTTGACCGAATAAAGGATTGTAATGTGATAAAATTTGTGGCAAATCTAGTGATGCTAGGACGAGCCAACTCCCTCAACCCCATGTATTGCCTCATTAGGCTAAGGACCCATGTGTGATTGTATACAAATTTGCAAATGTTTTTGGCCGCATCCACACACATTTTGATCCATGGAAGCTTGCCAAGATCCTCCAATATGAGGTCAAGGCAATGGGCGACACATGGAGTCCAAAATATAGTTGGGTGCCTCTCCATCAGTTTACCCGGTGACAGAACGGACATTATTAGTCGCAGGTTGGACACATTTGTTACTTCCCACCTCAATGCGACCTCTTCAAAAAGCCTCCATAAAGGTATGTGGCATTTTGACGCGAGCATCGATGGATTTCAGTAAGACACGGGTGTCACTGAAAAATAAAACCAATTATTCGATAAATTAAAAAACATAAATCAGCTATATTAATCATTAAATCAAATTCAAATTTCAAATTAATCATTGGATTGAGGGAAGTACAATTACTTGTGGAGGAAACTAGAAAATTAAGTAGCGTCCTATTTCTCTCGGTCAGCATTAGTCCTTGAGTGGGTGCTGGTGATCTTGCTCCATTGCAAGCACTGCTCCTCTATTTGGGCTTTTACATCAGCCACCTTTTGACTCAAAAGTGGGCCCTTTAATTCATCTTTGCTAGGGGCTTTGAACCCCGCCCCACATTTAGTAAGCCATATTTTGCCAAGGGAGACCTAAAACATGTCATAGATAAATTAATGGAATCTTGGGTAGGTGTTTCAAAATGAAAAGTTTTAAATTTAAATTTGAATTCAACAATGACATACATCTAGATTCTAAATATAAAAATTTATGAGACAAAGATATTAAGAATCAACTATCAAACTATAAATTTTAAAACACTTAAATAAAAAAAAATTACCTGGCTACATGGAAGGGAATGGTGCAATAGTACCATAAGTTTGCATTTGATTTCTTGGATGCATCATGTGCCTCCTTGTTCCAACCCATGCTCTAAAGCAACGGTTGGGAACCAGGAGTACTACGTGGTACAAAATATGAATCCACCCTAGATTTGTGAACTCTAGGGCCAATGCTAGCACTCCCACTACCACTAGCACTAGTGGTAGCACTAACAGAAGCACTAGTAGAAGCACTAGCACAAGGACGGTATGAAGGCATGGAAGTAGCATCTCCAACACCATCAATGCTCGCCAACTCCTCCCTCTGCCTCTTTTTTATTTCTTTTTGCAATTCAAATGATTCTAATTGCACTTGCACCTCACGAATAGCCTCATGAGGTGCAAGAGGGCAGCCCATTGCATCATGGACGGGTATGCGTGCAATATGGTATTTCAATCTGTTTATGCCTCCATGAAAAAGTGTTTTGCAATATTTACATTTGGCCTCTCCTTTTTTCTGCCTGGGAAAGATTTCAGCATGTTTCCAAGTAGGGGTCTTTTCTACTTGGGGTTTAAGACATTTTGAAGATATGGTTTGAATTGCAAATGAAGGTTGCTGCTATAACAAGTAGGGTTTCTAAAATTATTTAAGTTGCAAGTAGGGTTTGTAAAAAAAATGCAAACTCAAAAAAAAAAAAAATTTACAATGAATTTTTTGTTAAAAACTTCAGAAAAACCAATTCTAATCAAGCTTACCTCTTAGATTAGGCTTGAAATGAAATGCAAACTCCTTCCAATTGTTGTTGAAGAGCTCTCAATGCACCTCCTTGCTGGTATGAAGCTGCCCAAATGCGATTTGATGATGGATTTATCTTCTGCCTCCTTGCTGGTTGCCCTAGTATGCTCTCTTGTTTTTCCTCACAACTCTCTTTTCTCCTCCTATTTTGCCAAAAAAATGAAATGAAGTTTATTTTTAGAGTTAAGAGATGTCATGTCACTAAATCCCGTAACCTCGGCTCAAAGATACACATTTAACCATTTCAATATCATTATAATTATAATTGTAAGATATGTATAATTATAATTATAATTATATAATATAAAATAATACAATACACAAATCTGGTAATTTAAATATTATAATCATTATAATGTATTAATGAGAAGACATAATAAAAGATGGTAACTCATTGAAATAATATATATATATATATATATATATATTAACAATTTCATTATAATTACGATTATCAAAATGATATTATAATTATGGATATGAATATTAGTGACTACCATAGATATTATAAATGTCACAAGTAACAAATATATAAAGACCGATTCATAAACATAGAATAAAGAAAACAAATAATACAATAACTAAATATATATATACATAACAAGGCAACGAATGGCTTAATAGCCACGACCCATGTTGGCAACAATTAAGGCAGATTTAAGAGTATAAATATAAAAAGAGAGGATACGGGAGGAAGGATTAGGAGGGAATGAAAAGGCTAAGTCTGCAGGAATACTCTTGGCAAAGTTTATGAAGGAGAGAGAATCTCATACACAACGTGGAAGACTAACAGACAAATATTCTCACATATTGTTGAGTGAAGGAAACTTGGTGTATGTGTTTGACTGGGGTTGTTAGCTGGTGCATATATTTATCCTGGAGGCGTGCCACATATGGTCGGGTCTGTATTGCTATATTAATGTTACATTTGAAGATGTAGCTGCCAATGCTTTGTGGATGGAAACAAGTCTACATGGCATAGTCGCTCATAGACAGGTGAAGACCAATAACGAATTAATTTATCGATTCTTGTTGTCAGTGAAGGAAATATCGACACCTTTCTGAGTATAAAAATGATGGGAATGAAATAAGAAAGGTTAAGAATTTCGGGAATACTTGTGAGTATAGCAGCCGACAGTAGCAAACTAGAGATAGGTCATCAATGGGGCTGATGATTTAATACCTTTTAAGGGTGGGTCTTAGCACTCTTAAGGAGTGAAGTAATCTCTAACACCGGTTGTGTAATAATAGGAGGATACCTGATACACAACCATGACTCATATCAACCAAATTAAAAGATTTATTTCATAAACAACGATTGTAATAGCCATCTTACAATTCACCTTCATATGCATATATTGACAGAAGATTAGGCACAGCGATTAGCCCATTCCCCAGTTTCAGAACCATTTATTATTGCACATTACACATCAGGAATTATATCAGATAATTGCTTACCTACATCATGATTATTATCAACATCTATAAGGCTGATAAGGAAGTAAATAATCCTTGAAGGTGGATCTTAAAGTCTACCATTTAAGTTGTTAGTCATCTACCCATTTGGATTGCTCGATCTAGCATATTAAACAACAGAATAAAGGTAAATCAATTTAGGGACATTACAGGGAGAAGATATAAGTCAAAAAAAAAAAAAGCAAATTAGATAAGTGTTTTATGTTTTATTTTGCTTTTTACACTTGACACTGCCAGCCGAGTCCTGCTGACGGGACTCGCCTAGACTTGGTGAGTCCGGCAAGTCCGGCCAGGACTCGGCCGGACTCAACCAAGTCCGAGTTTGAGTCCCTTAGACTTGGCCAGGTGGACTCGACTCGGGACTCGCCGAGTCCTGGCAAGTCTCATTACTGTTGTGTATTGTTTTGAGTGGCAGCTTCATGAGCTGCAAAACATGTATCAAATTCTGTCTCAAATGGTCAACAAAAAACAATTGAAGATTTTGGGAACCCAGAAATGGGTGTTTGAAATCCTATCTCAGACACCTTCCAAAGTGACTTAAACGAGATGGAGATATCACTCTTGCAGTAGCCTACTAACAGGAAGGGTTTCTAATTTTAAACATATTGCTTTCAGCTCCACTTTTCACCCTGCAATTGTCTTCCATGCAAGTGAATATTCTCAAACTATTAAATCAAGCAATGCCAGTTTCTTACAAAGCAAGGCACTTCAAGAAGTAAATCAGTCCCAAATGACAGCATACTTACTGAACATTCACTATATGGTAGTAGAGCTGAATTCTACCACAGGACTTCTTTTACCCTGTTCTAAATGCAACTGAAGTTTAACTACTTATATTTATATCAGGGAATATGGTTTAATACAGAAATGGTGGAAGTTTTGCACCTCTCTAGTTACTTCATGTTAGCTAGGGAGAATTCAATAGAAATTTCAGTATTTTCTATTTAGGAAATAACACATTAGAAGTGCTAGTGTCTGCAGTTTCATGTTGGATATCCATAGAACTCTATAGGTTTATAATTCTCTTAAAATACATGTATTTGAAGAAGTAACGGAAGCCTTAAGTAAAAATATATTTTTCTTAGGGTCATGGTTCCAAGGTTTGTATTTTATCTGCTTTGTTATTCTAGCCATAGTTAACCACAGTCAAACAAGTATATGTACAAATTTTCCTGTAGAAAGATAATTATTACTTCTATAAAATCTTTGAATTTGTTTTCATAGTGCTGCATGATTGGTAGAATCTGGTGCTTAAAATCTTTCATGCAGTGAATTTAAGAAATCCCTGCCAATTATTTCTTTTGCTTGTTAGTAAAACATTTATCTGTTATACACAAGATTATTCTTCACTATGGTAGAGTCCTTAGCAATAGTATCTTTCAAATTTTACTATAGATGTTACTAGAGTTAGAAACCCCTAAAATTGTTTATAACTTTAAGTAATCCCTTGGTGTCCGTTTATCCCCGGTGAGATAATTACCATCTAGAAGGAAGAATTAGTAACCAACATTTTACTTTCCTCTTTTGGCCAACATGAATTTCTGTTGTGTTGATTCATTCGATGGAAGTAAGTAGCTCTACCATTTGATGACTACCTATCCATCATTACTCATACTGCCCGGGGTCAAATTGAACCTATGACTATATCCAGATACCACTACATATTATTACTGTATATGTAGCATCAGTTGAAGTCATACATCTATAAATGTGAGAGCACTCAGCCGACATCCTTTCTTTCTCAATAGGTAAAGAGTGGGTCATCTCTGAACTCAACAGATGGATTAGATTCTGATCTCACTTCAATAGATACATCTCTGCTCAGTTTGGAGTCATTGCAAATATGAATCTCTTGGCCAGTTGACTCCAGTGATGTCCTGAGTATTCCGCTTATGTATGCTTCTTAGTCCATCTGCTGTCACAAGATCAAGATCCAATGGTTTCATCCCATTCTCTCACATACACCAACTTTTTGCAATAGAAGAGTACCATTACAGTCATAATTTATTCAATCCTTTTTGTTTGTTTATATCATACAGGGAACCATGGATGCTGTGGGGGTGGCACTTGTGTTGATTGGACCTGGTAGCATTGACCAGGTCAGTTTTAAACAGAACCAATTTTCAAGATAGCATATTTTTCAGTATGAACCGTAAATCAAGTTAAAGATTGATTCTTTTTAGTTAACTTTATTCATGGCTGTTTAATCTGAATTCTTCCTAATTCTCTAGAAACCTCTGTCAGGCATGTGTGTGTGTGTGTATTCTGAGTTTCAACTTAATTTGTTGCATTTGTTGAACATTGGACTAGAGTTTCCTACCTTTTTCGTGTAAATTTCTTAGTTTATTTGATTTGGGAAGTAGAAAATGATAAAATCAATGGATAGAATAATTTATGGTACAGTCGAGGAGCATGACATTAGAAGTAACCCTAGAAAAGAGGACAAGTACAAAATATAACAGAGCTATTGGACCTCCCTCAGAATAGTAGTTCATGTTGATGAGAGATTGATGTTTAATATTAGTTCATCCATCCATGATGGTAGAGTAGCCATTTCTTAACCAAATTTGTCTCATTTCCTCCATCACTATGCACCTTGGAATATTCTCTATCAAGGAGGGTGGTTCCAAGGGTCAAATAAAACATGAGTAACAGTTGCATCTTTGAAAATTTGTTTGAAATGGGGAGAATACACCAAATAAAATGGTTTGGAATGGGAAAATAATTTTTTTGGCAATATAAGACTCAACACTTCTCATAATTGCATATTAAACATCCCTACAACACTAGTATCTTGTTTCTTTCCCTTGGTAGAAGCTTCTTTTGACTCTCAACATCTATGCTTTGGATAGGCAATGGCATGCTAGGTTGCATACTCTTTATTGATATTCCCTTATTTCTTGCCTCACTCTTCATGTGAGGATTA
>VDFB02000872.1:397865-420915 GCA_007258455.2 Sequoia sempervirens | reverse complement strand
GTGACACTATATGCTCGCGCACACCATACATCTCATATCAAAAATTGATCCTCTCAAATACTTGCTCGGTAAAGCTGCTCTCACGGGTAGACTTGCTAAATGGATGATGATTCTTTCTGAATTTGACATAGAGTATATTGAGCACAAAGCAATCAAAGGCCAAGCTATTGCAGATCAACTGGTAATTTCCCTATTCAAGATAATATGCCCATTCAAGTCAACTTTCCAAATGAGCATCTTATGTACATGACTGAAAGATCCTGGAAACTATTCTTTGATGGTTCCTGCATGCAAAATGGTTCTAGAGCGGGTGTGTTGTTGGTTTCTCCTCATGGGTATACTATTCCTAAATCTTACAAGTTACTCTTTCCATGCACAAACAACATAGCTGAGTATGAGGCTTTGACAAATGGACTAAAAATGGCCATAGAGTGGAATATCACAGAACTACATATCTATGGGGATTCTCAGCCGATCATCAACCAAGTCAATGAACAATACCAAACAAAAGATGACAAGTTGGTACCTTACAAAAAAATGGTTGATTCATTAAGACGGTATTTTACTTTTGTCACCTTTCAGCAAATCCCTAGGGCTGAGAACAAAGCAGCTGATGCTATGGCCACCCTTGCTTCACTTCTTCAGTTAGAGGAACATGAGTCCAGATATGAATTCCTGGTGGAAGAGCCACGATATCCCATATTTGACTCACCTGAAAGCCATATCATTTGTACCCTTGTCAATCATGAATCCTCCCGCTATGGTGCTATTTACTCATATCTTCGTGATGGCATCATCCCCGATACATTTAACCGATCTGAAAGAAGAAACCTTATCCGCAATGCCTCTCGCCATTCCCTCATCTCTGGTGATTTGTATAGGAGGGGTCTAGATGGAACACTTCTTAGGTGCTTAGAAAAGGAGGAATCCGATCAAGCGCTAGTTGACATCCACGAGGGCATATGTGGAGGACATTCTAATGGTTTTTCCATGGCTAGAAGGTTGCTTAGGGCAGGGTACTATTGGCCTACAATGCAGATAGATGCAGTAGCATTTGCTAAGTCTTGTGAAAAATGTCAGAAACATGGACACCTGATACATGCTCCAGGTAGGGAGCTAATTCCTTCTATATCTCACTGGCCATTTCACCGATGGGCCTTTGATCTTGTTGGGCAGATTCATCACAACTCATCAGGTGGGCATAAGTTCATTATCATCGGCTAATGACTACTTCTACAAAATGGGTAGAGGGTCGCTCCACTTTCTATTGTTCTTTTAGTAAGATGTTGTCTTTATTTATTTGTGAAACCATAATATCTCGGCCGATATGGAGTGCCACATTCGAGATCATCATCGACAATGGAGGTCGGGCTCAAAATAAGGACCTTAAAGAACTCGCCAAAGATTCAAGATAAAGCAACATTGGTCCTCCATTTATTTCTAACAAGGAAATGGTGGTCAGAAGAGGCTTAAAACAAACCATTCTCAACATTTGCATGTAATGCTCATAAGAATGGTGAGACCGCACCTACAGAGGCAATTCGCCCCCGTGGCCTATAGAACGAAGTGACTGCGATCTAACCGGGCTACTCCTTTTGCCTCACATACCTACAATAAGGTTACCTTTAGAGGTTGAGATTCCATCACTTCGTGTCTCTCAGCGTCTAGTTACGATGAAGACTATCGCTACTTCATGAGATTGCAAGAATTGAACTTCTTGATGAGAAGCGTAAAGCATCATTTGACCATATGAGGGTCTATCAAAAGCGGATGTCCAAAGCCTTCAACAAAAAGGTTTGCCTTAGAGAATTCCAAGTAGGAGATCTTGTCCTGCGAGAGAATCCTAAGAACCAACAGAACCGAGAACAGAAGGGCAAATTCGAACCTAATTGGCTTGGACCCTACATCATCACAGCAGCTTTTGGCACAGGTGCCTATCTACTATCTACTGAAGAGGGGGAGCAGCTCCCTGAGCCTATCAATGTTTTACACCTGAAGAAGTTCTATTCTTGATGCCCGTTCTGTCTGGGGGCATCCTTTGTATATAATTATGACCCTAAAAAAAGTTCCAAAAAAATTGATATATGATATTGAAAAAATTACAAAAAAAAATTGATATATTGTCAAAAAATCCAAAAAAAATCAAATATGATGCTGAAAAAATACAAAAAAAAATGAAAAATACAAAAATAAAAAATAAAAAGAAAAAAAAGAAAAAAAAAAGTGCCTTGGTGAAAACCTGGAAACAGGCGCCTTGGTAGCAAAAATACAAAAAAAATAAAAATAAATATAAAAAAGTCCTAAAAAAAATAAAAAATTCTTCCAAGTGGTGAAAACCTGGAAACAGGCGCTACTTGAGGCCTTCGCATCCCTATTTCTTAGCATGCATCCTCGACACTTAGCCTTTCTCCATCATGCCTTGTCCTTATTGCCTTGGTTTGGAATTGGTCTTTGTCTTTGTCTAGGGGCATCACTGTGTTAGCTTTGGTCTCTTGGATATGCTTGTCTTTAGGACACCTCGCAAACGATGTTTTTCAACACTAACCCAACTGTGTTTTTCAACACAACCCCTGACATCATGTGTTTTTCAACACTTATTAGTTTGGTCTTATCCAGTTCGGTCATGTGATCTTACCTACTTGCAAGCATTCGATCCTTATCCTTGAAACCCAAATGTACAATTTCATTACTATCTCTAATTTTTTTTTTAATTGCACACTTAATGCTTGAGATATTTATCTTTTCTTTTTGTGCTGACTGATATTGAGTTTCATTGAGTGTCCTTGTCTAATAAGTCTCTCCGTGATGCATAGCTAGAGGACTTGGAGCATGGGGCATATTTTTATTTGCTTTCTACTTGTGGGTGTTGTCTTGAACCTCTTCAGCGTCTCTTGTTGTCTCCTTGACACACTTTAAGAGATTTATGGCATCATCCTTGAATGTTTTTGCACAACCATTCTGCATGGTAATCCCCGGGCGCTATGTCTTGATGCGAGCGCATTTTGCTATACATTAAATTGGTAAGCTAACATTGTAGGGGCCATCTTTAACCTTCATGTCTTTGATGCTCATGTTAGAATCTTTCCATTATCTAAGCTGATATAAAATCATGCATTCATATCTTCATAGTTGGCGTAAAGCAGGGACTAGTGATGATTAGGTGATTGTCCCGATGTCCCAAGTAATAAAATGGCCCAATGATGAAAATAAGTTCTCTTACATTCTCTAATGAATGATGAACACACAAAACCTATGTTACCCATTGCAAAGTACACCTTTGCATTTTCATGTAGCTTGCATTATTTAGACTTCATGTTAATTTGCACTTTTAGGCTGTATTATGGGTTTGAGAGGGCTTCCTTCATCTTTCTTGTGGATTTTTCATCAACTGTGATCACGTTCTTCATTTCCTTATCTTCTTTTGTGATCTCAATCAAAATTCCCTATCTTAAACAATTGATTGATTTTGATGCATCCTCTTTATTGAGGCAGATTCTCTTCCTTCTCTCCATTTCTTTCCATTTCTTCCAAACTTCTATCTTCCATTCGATTTCACCCCACTTCTTTTCTTCTCATTCAACCTTAGGGCATAATTCTTGCTGATCTAATTCTGTTCTCAGGATTCTTATATTTTTCATCTTACATCAAGAACCTTATCTTTTGTTTGATTTGATCAAATTTTTCAATTTATTATTTCTCCTCTATCTCATTTCGATTTCGATCACGAGGGGGCAATATCTATCAAACTTCAATCCTTGATTCAACTTTATCAATTTATCAATTGCTTCTCTTGGGGCAACCTTGCTTGAGATTCTTATCTCTCACTTTGGATGTGATCCCGAATCGACCTCATGTTCAAAGGCCTTTTGTTTATGTTTGTCTAGATGTGATCCCGAGTCGACCTCACATCTGAGTTGTTTTGTGATCCCAAATCGATCTCACATTGCAACTTCATTCTTTGACTGCATGTGATCCCGAGTCGACCTCACATTAGTCAAAGAGGGGCAAATGTATGCAACCTAAAATGGTCACCTAGAATTTGGGCCCCATTTATTTAATTTGTCAACATCAACTTTTTGAATCAATGATTGTCACATTTTCAAATCAAATTTCTTAGTCAATTCATAGTTATTTCAAATGTTTCCAATTTTCCTAGTTTGAATGTTTCATTAATTTTATTTAATCAAAGAAATAAATCCTTTAATAAATAAAATAATGTTATTTAATTGAAGTTAATATTACTTAAATAAAATGATGCTATTTAATTAAATCTATTTTAATTAAATAATTTTATTTTATTTTATTAATATTCATTTCTAAATTACATAATCTTATTTTATTTTATTAAAAGAGATATTATCATCTTAAATTAAATTAAATGAATGAAATATCCTCTCAAGAATATCCCTGATGAAAAAGGGAAACAATCATTAAAAGGGAAATAAACTAAAAAAAAGAATTCCAATCAAGATTTGTTTCTATTTTTCTATTTATCCCACATTGCTTCTGAATTTGCCTTCAATTCCACTTTTGCCTATAAATGAGCCCTCTCATTCTCATTTAAGAATCACGAATTTTTACATCAGACTTATGCTACAAATTTGAATTTTATCATTTGAGATTACATTAGTTTGATTATATAAGCATCTTATTTTTAGAGCATATAGTTTAATATTACATTTTAGCTTAATCTTCATAGTAGATTAATTTGCAAAATAATTCATTTATGGCATTGCATGTAGATTAATTTTCATTTCAATAAATTAGTTTGGTTTATTGCATTTTACAGCCATTTAGATTAGTTTTCATTATTGCATTGCAAGAACAGGATTCATGGAGATTGGCATTCTTGCTTCTCCTCTTTGAATCTCTCGTTCCGAGATTGTATTTGCAGGGGTAACAGGGTTAATCTGAGGGCCACAATATCAATCCTTGCTCTTCTCGGATAGAGAGCTGTGAATTGATTTGCAAGGACTCATTATTGAGTATCCTTGCATGCAAGGATTCACAGAAGTATAACATATTTTCAGTTATACAGTACTGATAACCTTGTTTCATAAGAGATGGTCAGTAAGTCACAGTTGGAGAGAAGGCATCTGAACCCAAACCGGATTGATTGGTTGTAGAAGGACCATAAAGCCTTGGTAAATGAACATTTTTTTTGTAAAGCTCAAGATTAGAAATTACCATGATTAGGTATTGTGTGATTTGAAGGCTATGGATGTTTCTCATATGTTGTTAGGTAGATTGTGGCAGTTTGATCGGTGAGTAGTACATAATGGACATACCAACACCTATTCTTTGACAAAGGATGGGGTTCATCATAAGTTGAAGCCCTTGAAAGAGGTAGAGGAAAAGGTATGCAGTATTGCAAGAGTTCTTTTGGTTGATGGAAGGAAGTTCCTAGAAGGTATGAGGCATGAGGATATGTGTTTTGCATTGATCCCTAGAGTTTATAAGGAAGATATTACTTAGGTACTTGTAGAGGTTTCAGATTTGTTGAATGAGTTTCAAGCTATTATTTCTGATAATGTACCTAAAGGTTTTCCTCCAGTAAGAAAGATTAGTCATCAGATGGACCTGATTCCTAGAGCTAGTTTTCCAAATAAGGTAGCTCATCATATGACTCTAGTAGAGAGTGAAGAGTTGAATGGATAAGTGTGAGAGTTGTTGTGGAAGGGATTGATCAAAGAGAGTTTGAGTCCATGTGTAGTACCTATAGTACTAGCACGAAAGAAGGATGGGGAATGGCAGATGTGTATAGATTCTAGATACATCAACAAGATCACCATCAAGTATAGATTTCACTTGTTGAGAATGGATGACATTATTGATTGTTTGAGTGGAGTTGAGTACTTCATGGAGATAGATTTCAAGAGAAGATATCACCAGATTTGCATTAGAGAAGGAGATGAATGGAACACAACCTTAAAAAAAAAAGGAGGGCTTGTACAAGTGGTTAGTCATGCCTTTTGGGCTAACTAATCCATCAAGCACATTTATGCAGCTTATGAATGAGGTATTGAAAAAAAAATTAGGAAAATTTGTCATTGTTTATTTGGATGATATTTTTATTTTCATTAATACATTGGAGGAGCACTTGATGCATATCTGAAGAGTTTTTGAGAAGCTAAGGAAGGAGAATTTATTGATTAATTTGAAGAAATGTAGTTTTGTGAAGAGGGATTTGGTGTATCTAGGATTTTTTTATCTCGATAGAGGGTCTTAAAATGGATCCAGAGAAGATGAGAGCTATCATTGAATGGCCTACCTCAAGGAATGTTATAGAGGTAAGGTCATTTCATGGTCTAGCAAGTTTTTACAAAAAAAAATATTAAGAATTTTAGTTGTATTTATGCACCTCTAACTGAAGCAATGAGAGGGGATGAAAAAGAGTTTAAGTGGACTATAGGAGTAGCCAAAAGTTTTGATATGTTGAAGAAGAAAGTTACAGAGCAACCTATTTTGGCACTTCCATATTTCAATAAGGTTTTTTAGGTAGATTGTGATGCTAGTGGTACTACCATATGAGTTGTTCTGAGTCAAGAAGATAAGCCTATTACCTATTTTAGTGAGAAGATAAATGATACAAAGAATATTTTTTTTTTCTATAATCAGGAGTTTTACACTATAGTTCAGGCTTTGAAGAAATGAGGACACTATATTTTTTCTAAATAATTTGTTTTATGGGTATGTGCAAGATCACCATGGAAAAAACAGGCCCTTAAGTGGCGAAAAATTTAGAAAAATGAAAGTTAGGAAGCTTGACATAAAAATTTGAATAAGTTATCTATATTATTTCAAAAATATGTAAGAATAGAATTTTTAGAAAATTGAATGTAGTTTCTAAACTACTAGGTTTTTTTTTTTTTAAATCTATTTGGTGAAAATTTGAAATTTCAATGCAGTAGTACTTATATTTTAGGGAAAAAATAAGTAGGTGTTTGTCTGACCACCCTAACCACAATAAAATGATAATATTTTTATATAATATTTTAGATATAATTAGAGGACTTATGTCTCAATGTGATGCATATTTTTCTATAATTTTTTTCCAAGTAAATAATTAATTATGATTCTTTATTACAACTTTTAAAAAATATAAAAACTTGTATGTTTGACCACCTTAACTTGTTCAAAATTTCATGAAATTCATTTTTTTAATCCTATAGTATGCAAAGCATAAAATTTGATGCATGTTTCGGATTCAAAAAATGTGATACTATTTGAAAGCTATAGATGTTTTTCAATCATCTTATCAATCAGGACTTTAGTTGTAATTCAAATAGAAAATGAATAATAATAATTTATTAAATTCAAAGTAAAGAATAATTTATGTTGGTGGAAAGCTAAGAATATCCTTTAAAAACCCTTTTCGTTTCATCAATTGTGGGTAAAAAAAAAGTCATCAACCACATACCCATCATATCACAACTGTTTGTCCCATCATGATCCTACACATACCCTTATATACTGATCACTAGGCTTTATAGTATCTCAATAGTCAAGGAAAGTTAAATCAAATTCACTTAAAATGGTTTGAGTTTTTGTAGAGTTATACTTTTTTTTTAAGCATATGAGTGGAAGGTCAAACACAGTTATAGATGCCTTGAGTAGAAGGAAAAATTTGTTGATAGAGATGAATACAGAGGTTGTTGGGTCAATGTTCAATCAAGAGTTTATATCCTAAAGATCTAGACATTATAGAAGCTTGGAAGGTTTGTTTGGAACCTATTACATTGGATAGGACAAGATGGTTGGATTTATTAATCGAAGATGGGATATTGTTTAGAGGAAGCCAATTGCGCATTCCAAGGATTTCTGAGAGAGAATCTAATCAAGGAGAAGCATAGGGAGGATTGGTTGAACATTTTGGTCGAGATAAGGCCATTGCTCTTGATAATGAGAGTTATTACTAGCCATAGTTACAACAAGATGTGAAGAAGTTTGTACAAAGTTTTAGAGTATGTTAGATGGCGAAAGGAGCAAGTAAGAATATTGTATTATATTGGCCATTACCTATACATTAGAGGCCAAGGGAGGATATTAGTATGGATTTTGTTCTTGGCTTGCCAAGGATATCGAGAGGGCATGATTCCATATTTGTGGTGGTGGATATATTTTCAAAGGTGGCACATTTCATTCCATGTCATAAAACTAGTGATATTTTTCATATTGCAAAGTTGTTTTTCAAAGAGGTGATGAGACTACATGGTCTATCGAAGAGTATAGTTTTAGACAAAGATACCATTTTTTTTAATTTCTGGAGGACATTATTGAAGAAGCTGAAGACATATTTGAAGTGTAGTTTTGCACACCATCCATAGACTGATGGAAAAATAAAGGTGGTGAATAGGATTTTTGGTAACCTACTAAGATGCTTAGTAGGAGATAAGTTGAAGGGATGGGATTTGATTATACCATAGGAAGAATTTTTGTACAACAATTATGTCAATAGGAACACTTGTAAATCACCATTCCATATTGTTTATGGGAGTATTCTAAAAACTACTTCTGAACTAAGAAAGATGGATAAGCAGGAGAAGAGTAGAGTTGAAGCTAAATACTTTGTTGAGCACCTAAATAATTTGCATGAGGAGGTGAAGAAATATATTAATAAGATGAACTCACAATATAAGGATAAGGAATATCAAAAGAGGTATAAGGACTTCTAGGTAGGAGATGAAGTCATGGCTCATTTGTGAAAGGAAAGGTTTCTAGTTGGTACATACAACAAGTTAAAGATGAAGAAGTTTGAACCATGCAAGATCTTGATGAAGCATGATTCAAGAAATACATATGAGGTAGAGTTGCTTGATGAAATTCATATTTCACCTATGTTTAACATTTCAAGTTTATTTGGAATATCACAAAGGAGCAATTGATGAAGAAATAATAGAAGCACAATGGAATATCCCAACATGTACTTCAGAAAAGGAGGAGATAGAAGAATTTTAGGATAGTTGTGTGGGTAGAAGCACTAGAAATATACAATATGTAGAGTACTTGGTGAAGTGGAGAGGAAGGTCTACTTAAGATTCATCGTGGTTGTCTGAGGTTGAGGTTAACTATCTTGGTTTTCCTCTAACTCCTGAGAAATGATAGGGTCACTTTTCAAATTACCCTGGGTATCTGATGCAAGAGAATCTAGCGGTGTAGGGTAATCTTGCATCACCCAAAAATTTGTTTTTCCTTAATTTCTTTAGTCATTTTGAGTTCCATTATGGCACTTAAGGGGTTTAAGACAATCAGAAGTCAATAAAGGAAAAAAAGGTCACTTACTATTTTTAGTAAGTCGGCTTAAACGAGCTCATATGGACCTAAACATTTACCCAAGGAGTAGAACTGAAAAACATTTTTGGTCCTGAAATAATGTCTCAATACCCTACACATTTTGGGAGATATTAAAGTTTTTGTCTTGAGAAATTTCTCCAATGCAGCTTAAAATTCAGATTTGAAAACCTTAGAGGCCCCAAAACAACTTGAAAAGTGGATGAACATATCTCTAATTGGTTTAACATTGTATATCGCTTCGAGAGCTTTCCAAGGATATATTATAATAGAAAATTGTATGCCCAAATCAAAAGTTATGGCCCCGTGAAGTTGCCCCTCTGAAAAATGAATTTCATTAAAATATCTTCCTATGCAAGAAATCAAATGGTGGGAATTTTGGCCCCAAAATAAAAGGGAAAGTTACACTTTCTAGAATATTCTAGGGTGGTTATTGGGTAAAATAAAAAGGGATAAGTGGGGGTTGTAGAAGGTGGCTCCATTAGTTCAGATTGTGGCTCTGAATAAAATTTTTTTTTCAGAGTTGAGTTTGTTGTAATGAATTAAGCCCATGAGGTTGTAGCATGTAAGTTTTGAATATACAATTCCATTTTTGAAAAATAATTGAAAGCAAGTTATTTTTTGTCTCACATCTTCAGTGTTGGTATCTATTTTTGTGATTTATGTGGATTTTAGGTGGTGTGGCCCTCACCATATTTCTATATGAATATGCTTAAGTTTTATGAAGCATATGGATTTATTATGAACATCTAAATACCATTGCAAATGTGCTAAGTTAGTTACAGGGACAAGTTCAATCCTCTAAAATGGATGGGAAGTATCACTCAAGAGAAGTGATTGGTTAGGTAACCTTTATGAAACCTATCTAAGCTTACACACACTCACAGTAGAATGGTTTAGTCATGTCAAAGTTTGGGGAAAACTAGTAAGTCATCCTTAGTATGATGTGCTTGCATTAGTAAGGGTCTTGATTACTATTGAGGGCATTCTTGGATGTTGTTTATGTGATTTAAGCTTATGAATTCTTCTTCATATTACTATGCTTAATTGATGAGGTGAACATATTTAAATGTATGTATATGTTTGCATATGCATGTTGACAATAGACCATATGCGTGGAGGAGCATGTACCTGAAATTACATAGGTAGATGTACGTAGGCACAATTATGAACGGGTTGCTTATGAGTGTGGTGTTATCAAACAAACAATATGACATGTATGTTTATATGTATATATACATCACACATATATTACTTATCAATAAGATAGTAACTGCATGAGTGCTTGATTGTGTAAACAGATGCATATATAAGATATAAACATAATACTTATATAATCACGTGTCAATATATACGTATATGTGACAAATAGAAAATTCCATGCAGACATATTAATATATGTATACATACATAGAGGTATATATATGTATATATATACAAATGATATTACATGTGAAAGATTAATTGATCACATTCATTCAAATATAAGTGTATAAATAAATTGATTTGTCAAAGAATACATATATATAAATATAAATATATATATTTGAGTATATATATACATATATATGTATATATAGAAAAAAAAGGCTAGTTTTTGATATACTTAAATATGTGTACATATATATATGTATATATTTATATATATTATGAAAGTAAAAAGGTAAAAACATAGAATATGCAACAAGGCCAATATATAATCAATATAACACAAGTGCATTGAGTAGCATAGACTTATAAACTATACATCATGGTGCAAAGCTAAGTATCAAACACATATATATGTCACCATTGGTAATGCGATTGAAAACATAGGCTAGTATGTGATGTGCTTAGTGGGTATGTGCAGGATCATGATGGCCAAAAAGTGGCGATATGATGGGTATGTGTAGGGTATGTGGCTAATAAATTTTTTTTTACCAAAAATTGTTGAAATGAAAAGGGTTATTAAAGGAGATTCTCAAATTTCCAACATTATTTACTTTGAATTTAATAAATAATTATTATTCATTTTCTATTTGAATTATGAATAAAGTCTAATTGATAGGCTGATTGAAAAACATCTATAGCTTTCAAATGGTATCACATTTTGAATCCAAAATATGTGACACATTCTATGCTTCACATACTATGGGATTAAAATAAATAAATTTGAATTTCATAAAGTTTTGGCCAAGTTAAGGTGGTCAGACATACGAGATTTTAAATATTTTTAAAAGTCGTAATAAAAAATTCACAAGTAATTATTATTTGGAATTTTTTTTTTTTAAATGCATCACATCGGGACATGAGTCCTCTACTTGTATCTAAAATCTTATAAAAAAATATTATCATTTTATTGTGGTTAGGGTGGTAAGACAAACACCTACTTATTTTTTCCCTGAAATTTAAGTACTACTAAATTGAAATTTCAAATTTTCACCAAATAGATTTTTTTTTAAATAAACCTAGTAGTTGAGAAACTAGATTCAATTTGCTACAAATTCTATTCTTACATAATTTTGAAATAATATAAATAACTTATTTAAATTTTTATGTCAAGTTGCCTAACTTTGATTTTTCTAAATTTTTCACGACTAAAGGGCTTGTTTTTTCCATGATAATCCCACACATATCCTAGTATAGCGGGGCGCATAAAGAAAACAACAAGCTTATAGGCTTAAATACTGAATGATGAACCAAGGGAGCAGAAAGGTAAAAGGGAGCTTATAATATGCATGTGGTAATAAAGCAAGTAAAAGCTTAGACATTGCTGCTAGGAATAGTGGAAGACATGATCAAATGCATTGAAGGAAATATGGCAACACAATTGATATTATAATGATTTAAACTACTTGCATTTTGAATTTCGAATATAGTGAGAAGTGTGGAAAACATATGACTTTGTCAATATGAAATATAACGTAGTTTAAAAATAAGTTAAAGGCTTTGACTTTCTAAAAGAGTAGGGAAACACAAAGCTCAAATAGAGAATAATGAGTACATAGAGTGAGACAGACCATTTCCACTATATTAAACCCATGGCAAAATGAATAGGGAGGTTTTTGAAACTTGGTGCCTCAATAAGGAAACTCTCTTTTTGTAGAAGTCTATTTTGGTTGCAAATCGATGCTCAATTTTTAGGCATGTGCATATTTGAATTGGTCTTGATATGTTGTCAAGCCATAGAGGTCAATCTATTGAATACTATGGTGAATTTACACTTATATTTTTGTCACCTTATAGTTGTGTGTAATGAGTCAACCTGCATGCAACAGAGCTATCGACTTGCATGCCTTTTTGTAGGCTGCAATGTCTCAATTTTTTGTATAAATAGAGGGGCTAGTTCTATCATTTGGGATGCACTATTCTACAAATCTATTCTACTGCAAATATTCTAAAATTTGTATTTTGTGAGTGCTAGAGTTATTTTCTGAGAGTTTAGAGTTACTTTGTGAAATAATAGTGATATCTTGTGTAAGAATTTATAGAGAAGTATTACCTTGTGAGGATAAGGTGAAGCTAGTAAGCTACTGTTGGAAGGTTATGCATCAAGTAATTCATTTGGGTTAAGCATATTATAGGCATGAGGATCTAATCTTCTGTTAATTGTCTTTATTTATGAAAGAATGAGATTTGAATTCTTTGTTTAGTATTGCTTTATAATACTTGCATTATGAAATCATAGCATTTTCTTTGGAAAGAAAAATATTTTTTTTAATTCTTTTCTATGAATGTTCTTGTATTTACTCTGTAATAGGAGAGATTGTTTGTCATTAGTATAGGTATAATAGGAATGATGAAAAAAGAATAGCTTAAGGGTTATTCATAATGTGAAACATATCAATGTCATGAAGCGACTTGAAACTATTGGCTTATGATGTTAGGAAACCTTAGGAATGATAAGGTTAAATTATACATCAATAGTTTGGAAGAAATTATAGGATGAGTCATTGCTAATCCCTAATAGTATGATCAATTGATCATTGTTTAACTATTGGGTAAAACCCTAGGTTGGGAGTAACCTATTTGGATTGAGAAGTATATTGAAGCCTTGGTTAAGATTAACCTATTAGGTTGGAATATTTATTTAATTACCCATTGGAACCAATTGTTTAAGAATAACTTGCTTGGGTGGGCTGTATGTTGTTCTTGTTGGAACACATAGGTTTAGGTTAACCTACTACATTATAGTGATTGTTGATTATTGATTATATCTAGGATTAGGGTATACTAAGGTTGAGACTCATCTATGTGATTAAGTAAATCACTTGAGTTTATGAGATACAATATGTATGGTGACATAGGTTCGATTACCTATTGAGTTAGATTTGCTACTTGATTAGTTGCATTACACTCTCGATATGAAGTCATAATATTGACAAGATTAGACTCTTTATTTAACCTTTTTTATTAAGGAGATTACACTCTCAAATTGAATCACCTATTGATATGATTATTCTTCTATTGATGTCATTAATGGATATGGCTATTCTCTTGATGAGAACAACTTGTTAATTTGATATAATACTGAATGGAGTCAGTTATTTATGAATACTTAATCTATGATTGGATGAAGCTTGTATGTAGCTAAACTTTATCTACTATAAAGTTGATCCTAGGACTAGGATGTCTTTGAAGTGAATAGCTTATCTATGAAAATTTATTTTATAGACTAGAAATGCTTATATGCTATACCTAGATTTGGAATATCCATTGAAGTGGGTAACTTATGCTTTATTGGTAGAGATACCATTGTGTTTTGGGTAAAGGAGAATAGGTTATTTCTAAGGTTAATGATTACCTATGGAAGGAAATAACCTATGCATAGTATATGAATGGTCATAATCCTAGCCCAACTATGGTAGTGTAT
This sequence comes from Sequoia sempervirens, assembly GCA_007258455.2. NCBI lineage: Eukaryota > Viridiplantae > Streptophyta > Pinopsida > Cupressales > Cupressaceae > Sequoia > Sequoia sempervirens. The sequence goes on along the minus strand of VDFB02000872.1, from coordinate 406,772 downwards.
GTGAATAGGATGATTATCACTCAAAGTACTAGGTGAGAATACTTTGGAAAAATTAGTGTAAGTAGCCACTATATACATTATCAATTCACTATGTTCCTTTTATGCATTCTAGTTCATGATTTTCATACTTGTAAGAAGAATGACTGTATGAATAGGTTCTAGTTTGTAGGACACAATAGTAAGCTTAGATAGGCTATTTTTATGAGGTTTACCAACCAATACCTTCTTCAAATGGTAGGGCCATATTTTCATATGTGAAAGATGTTCGGGGGACAGCATTTGAGTCTGTGGTTAGTGGAAAAGTGCTTTAGTGTTGCTTCACCTCACTAGATGGTGGTCGAGGTCTATAGATTTTTGTGATAGCATTGGGAACAACTAGAGTGTATTCACAATAAAGAAAGAATATCTAGACTGTATGCACCTAAAACATAGATTTTTGGGACTCGAATACTACTCTTGCGCTCCTAGAATTTTTCACCTAAAATGAGAGAGATTGGGTCAAAAAAAGCTTATGTAACACTCAATTTAGGATGTATGAAATGTTATATGATGTAAATAAACTTCACTAAATGCAATTGATTGATCTAAATGACTGAAAATAAATGCAAAAGTGCAATTAAAACTATGTTTGAAAACACATTGTGATATGCAAACAACTATGTAAATGAATAAATTATGCAAAACAAAAAGTACAGAGATGAATCTGAGTGCACCTAGATGAAATGTGAGCTTTCTAGAGTGTTCTGGATGTTGATGAAATTTACTGGTTTTTTATAGTGGGACTCATTCGCCCAGGGTGGCGAATCAGTCCACTACTAGTGAAAAATTGTTGGGAGCTAATTTCTATCTATCAGGATATGAAAACTAACAAAACTCAAGTTTCTAGTCCTAAGGTGGGATTCATTCACCATAGGTGGAAAATCAGTCCCCCAAATTTTTGAAAAACTAGGAGAAAATTATGCAATACCAGATATGGGAATGTTTGCTTGTCAAGTTGTCGAAGTCAAATTTGTAGAAAATAGACAAATAACTCTCTCCAAGCTTGAAATTGACTCAAGTTGACTGGAAGCACCTAGTTGACTTGGAAATCACTCTTCAACACCTAATAACTTTTCAAATATGCAAACAAGCAAGCAGTAAGGGAAAAAATTATTAGAGGTTAGTGAATAAGGGTTTTCCTATGTCAAACCCCACTTTTGGTAATGAAACCCTTGAAAAGATAATGAAATGCAAGAGAAATATAAAGTAATAACATGCAAATGCTATCAACTTACCTAACCCTTGATGTTTCAAATCTAAATTAATGTCAATAGTTGCTTCAAAGTGCTTGAATAGTGCTTGAATTGATGATGTAGAATGTTTGAATGCTTGAGTGAATGATGAGATTACTTGAATTTGTTAGGAGAGATGTAAAATGAGGTGAAAAACACATATTTATACAATTATTTTCCTTAGTATATGTTCATACCTCATCACAGGCTGACATCAAGTGATTTTGAATAAAATCGCAAAAGGAAATTTAAAATATTTTGAATTTGGGGCCAATGGGGACTAATTCGCCACCCATGGTGAATGGGTTCCACCTAGGACCTAAAAACAAGTGTCGGGAAAAATATTGTATTTAATGTTATTTGTCATGATAACATTCAAAAATACACTTAATTAAGTCATATGATGGCATAAAGAGACCAAAATAAGCATGAGAAAGGTGTAAATAGTGAAGATGTGCCTAGAAAAGCATGAAATCTTGTTACAAGACTTTACAACACTTCAAAAAAGAACTTTTTGATGAGTAAAAAGGTAGTTTTTAGGTGAGTTATATTAAATAGAGTCTAGAAGAATGCAAAAATTTCTTACAACACTTCACAACACCTTCACAAGACGTCATTCTTTGAGTTTTTGTACTAAATAAGCATGTTCAAGCTATGTTACAACATAAAATCATAGCAACATAGTTACAACACCATGAAACAAGACCTAAAAGGCCATGAAAATAATAAGGATCCATTTTTATATGGCACACTTAGCCCCCACTTTAGTGAGAGGATGAACCTACTTCAAATTCACACTAAAGTAGCCATGAACATCGAGGGGTGGGTTCGAATGTACTTATGCTAGCAAGATGGAATACAATGATATAGAGGGATGATCAAGCCCCCAAGATGAAGATTCCATGAAAAAATAAGCATAAGAACAAAGGAACATACAAGCATTGAGATGAATTGAATGAAGCTTTGATCATCAATCTAACTAGTTGTGAAAAGAGATCTAGGTTGATTGTTTGAAAAAGAGAATGTGCACTCACTCTGGGGCCACAAAACTTCAGGTTGTTTGTAGGGTGAGAAGGCCCAACTATATACTCACTCTGGGGCCATGGAACTAGTTCTCTATGGGGTGAGAAAGCCCAATAAGGAAAGATACATACACTAGTTGGTATGCACTCACAAACACAAATGTGGCTATGGGGAAAAGTCATGCCACTAGGTGGGCTTCCTGCTCAACCATGTCAAAGTTATACTACCTGATAACTTAAACAAGGTGCCATAAGGAAAAATACTCATGAACAAAAGGAAAAGGTACTACAGTTATGCAAGTTGTGTTATGCAAGGTGGCAAATAGGAATGAAAAATGTAAATGTAAGAATGTTATGTAAGATGTAAAGATATGTTCAAAGGAGTCTTGTTTAGTTCATGCAAGGTCAATCACTTAGGGAAAATTGTGTCTAATATCTCCAAGAGAGGGCCAATCAAAGGATAGTATATTCACAACTTAGGGGATGTAGTGTGTCGCATCAGACCATCAAGAGGAATGCAATATGCTAAGAACGATCACACTTATGAAGTACATAACACCCAATTTCATCCACAAAGTGACAAACACACCATGTAAATGACAAGGTTGCACTATAAACTAATAATGCAAATGAAATAATGGTAATTTATGCCCCCCACTTAAAAGGAATTGCTACACATTGTTCTGTGAGAAATTACTTTAAAGTAGAAAGAGAAATGCAAAAAGAAAACAAGATATGAGAGCCAATTAGGAAAGCCCTCTGCCAAGTCATATGTTTCAAAGTTAGGCTATGTCATGTCAAGGAAAAGGAAAAGCAAAGAAAGGGAGTTGCCCCCCAGAAAAGAAAACACACCAAAAACATAAGGGATCTATGGATTTGGTGTCAATATGTTCGTTGCTGCAATGTTATTATGAAAGAGCTCAGAAAGATAATCATTCCCCAAAGCACATCAAACTGGAAGAATGACACAAAGAGAGAAAAAAAAAAGGAAAAATGAAGTCAGTTTCGGGTCAACATGTAAGAGACATTGCAGTCTTGATGCCTTGCATTATCCCCAAAAGGAAAACACAAGCGAAAATAAAATGAAAAGGTGAAAGAAAATGAAATTTTTTTTGGGTCAACATGAGGGAGATATTTTAGTCTCAATGCCTTGCATCATCCCTGTAGTACCCCTCCATGTCGGTTGTTCTGGACTTTTGTATGAGTATTTGTGTGTGCTTCATTGATTACTATGTTATTTGATTGTGTGAAAAATATAATATGTTAGTAGTCATTTTTAAATAATTAATTAAATCATAAGTGACTTTCAAGGTTATTTAAAATATAATTAGAAATTAAAATAATAATCAATTAAATTAAATCAAATGATTTAGAACAAATGATCAAATTAAACTAATTCGTTAAAAGTAAAAGTGATATTATTAAATAAATTGAATTAAATTGTTGTGTTAAATTGAAGTTAATAATAATTATGAACAAAATAATCTTGAAAAGATAATTATTTTAATAAGAAATTTAAATGGATAAGGAGATAGGAAGCTGAAGTGTTTTAAAACAAGAAAAGCTGGAAAGAAAATAATAAAAAGGAAAGAAAAGATAAAAAACAGTAAAAGCATGAGCATGCATAAACTGAACGAATGCCAAAAAGGAAATGGAAAATTTTAGTGGAAATTTTGTGAGTTTAAATTAGATTTTTTCTTTTGAGAACAGAGAGATTTGCTTTTTTTGAAGAGATTTTGGGCAGAGGATCTGGGGAAAGTAAGATTGCTATCGAAAGACTGAATGAAAAGTCCTGTATAATAGCTTATCAGGGGAGAAATGGAGAAAAGGGGGGGATGGTGGTACGAGGTTGGTGAAAATGTTTCTTTTCAGGAGTCTTAAGCCATTGCACAGGAGGGCTCTGCTTCTAACACATCTGCACAAGATTTAGCCAGACTTCTTTACATAATCTCCAAGTTTCCCACCACCATGATATCGTTAGACCATAGGAAGGAATATGGTTATCTTGAGGACTAGATCAAGCTATATGGAGCTGTGGTATGCTTGGTCAAGAATGCGGTAGATCTCGAGCAACAACAGTCTGGATGGAATCAGCTACGAGGAGGCTCATATGGGTTGAAGCATCTTTCATTATGGAGAGGTAAGTATTCCTTATTTCAACTTCCTTGTATGGTGAAAGAATCCTACTATAATGTAATATATCTTGCTACTATTTGGTGAGCGACCGCTAAAATTTGTGGGATGCATGTTGAAGGATGTTCATAGCCAAACTTAAGAATCTTCCAATTTTTAACTTATACTTTCGGCTTGGACTTGACCCAATGCCTTCCCTTAAGCCTTATCTTCAAACCCTTTGAAGGTTGCCTCATCTTAGCTCTTTCTGTTGGCCTTTAGATCAGCTTCATCCAGGTACCTCTGTAATTCCTCCGCCTTCATCAATCTCCTTACTGTTTGAATCCCATGCGTAGCCCTCACCCATTCAATCTTTATGACTGTAGGCGCCTGGAACACAAGAAAATTCGTACAATATGTTGGTGTGAATAAGTCTTGTACCTAGTTTATTCCTTTACTAGGGACTTAGGGGACTTAATTCACATGTTAAGTTTACTTAGGATATTAGTTGTCATATCTAGATAAGTATTAGTTGTCTTATCTAGAATTTCCACTTTCCTAGGTAGTTATGGGTTAGTTGTCTCATGTGATAGGATTAAGACACTTGTCATGATCTTGTCTTATCCTATCTCTCATCCTTGCCTTTATAAGCAAGGCATCTCTAGCATATTTGTTAATAGATGGCATATAGCATTGTATAGTATTGCATTGATCATATTGTATCATATTGCAATCCTTGTTTGGTGGAATAGCATCTTCCATTGTTGCTTCTCTCTATCTCTTGTGGAGGTTCTTTGGCGTTGCAGATTGAAGATCTTGGGTTGTTAACTCCAACATGGTATCAGAGCTTTGAATCTGGCAAGCCCCTTCCATTTCTTTATTAGAGAGTTTCCATCAATTTCTATTATCATTTTTTGAGTTCTTGTATCCTATATTGCATGCTTGCATTTTGGTGAGATCTGGTGATTGCAGCGCTTTTGGCTATAGTGGCAGTATTTTAGGCTGTCCCATTGCGTCCAGGAGGCTCGAAAAAGTCAGATCTGGCTTTTGTTTCACTTGATTTCGTCACCATTTGCAGCTTTGGCAAAGAAGGGTTTCGAGCTCAGATCTGGTGAACAACTTTTTACAGGTGCACTTTGAGCCAAAAAGAAGTCCGCCATTGCGTCCGGATGGCCGTTTCCAATTTTTTTGATATATAATTTGCCTATATTCGGCAAAAGTTGTCTTCGGGGCAAAATTTTTTAGCAGAGGCGGCCGTACGGCACCCCTGCGCAGGTACGCGTGTCGTAGAAAATTTTTCAAAAAAAAAAAATAATTTTTAATTTCTGGTCGGCATTTTTATTTTTTGAAAAATTTCAAAAAAATTAAAATATTTTTAAAGCGCTTTTAAGCGCTGTCGGTGGTTTTCTTTTAACAGCCGCAGACTTATTAAAAGTCTGCGGACTGTTATTCAGTCCGCCAGTGGGCGGTCTGTAAACCGCCGGCCGCAGCAGCCAGCAGCGGTTACAGTGACCGCCACCGGAGCCGCCAGCGGGCGGTCTACAAACCACATCCGCCAGCAGAGCCGCCAGCGGCTTCAGACCACGCCGCTAACCGCCGACCGCAGATCGCTACCATAAACCGCCCGTGCAGACCGCTAGAAGTCAGTAAACCGCGCGATTTTTTTTGCAACAGCCCCGCGAGCGGTCACGTGGGTGACCAGGAGCCAGCCCCCGAGGGCTCAAATTTTGCGCCTGTTTAGCCTTCAGAGTGCCTAAAATAGGCCTTTTTTTCATTTTTGCATAACTTTTCGCCACGAAGTCGGATTTCAGCAAACGAGATATCGTCGGAAAGGTGGTTCGACGAACTTCGCAGTGGTGCAGGTTATTTTTCCAGATTTTTCCATTTTTTGCCAGATTTTTCAGCTTGAAGGTACAAGTGCATTTATTGCTTGTTCTTGATGTAACTTTTGCCAACGAAGTCGAAATTTGGCAAATTTTTTTTTGAAATTGATCAGAAAATCACAAGGAATCTGTTTGTAACCTCTATTTTCAGCTTAGCAAGCTCCTTATTCTGAAAAATTGTAAAAATCACCGTGTGTTATAAACGGTTGATTTGAGCTTGTCACTTGTAAAATTGCAAGATTTGTTCATTGTAATTTGCTGGGGGGGTTGCAAAATTAGTTTTAATACATTCTTGGGGGGTGAAAGGCATAATTTAAGTGCCACATTGTCCTTTTCTTTTGGTGATTCATGGCGGATCTAAGGCAAATTGAACCACTCACTCCACATAATTATCATACATGGAAGCTAAAAATGACTCAGTTGTTACAATCTAAGGGTCTATCAATGTTAGATGCAGAACAACCTGAATTTACAAGGGATTATGAAAAGTTTGTCCATAGATGTAAAATGGATGCAGAGGGCTACATTGGCTTACATAGTTTGTCCATAGATGTAAAATGGATGAAGCAAAAGGGCTCATTGGCTTACATGTTTCTGATAATCTGTTGTTTCATATTTCGGAGTGCAAAACACCTAAGAATGTTTGGGACAAACTTGAAGAATTGTATGGTAAAGTAAATCATTTCAGAACCTTGCAACTTCAAGCAGAACTTCAATCCCTCTCTCCAGATACGTTTCCTTCAATGCAGGATTTTCTTGCTCAATTCAAGATGATTTTGTCACAGTTGAAAGGATGTGGACGTGATGTATCTAATGATGAATGTATCTTCTTGATTCTGTCTAAGTTAAAGGGCCCTTATCAAGTGTTTTCTTCTACTTTCTATTCAACCATGGATGCAATGGGGAAAGATTACAAAATGCCTACATTTGAGTTGTTTTGTGAGCGTCTTACTAGGGAAGAGGCCAAATTAATTCAGTTGGATGCCTTACCTAATTCTAAGAATCATGCTCTAATGGCTCAAACATCCAAGGGTAAAGGAAAGAACAAGAAGAAGCCCAAAGCAGAATCATCTTCTGGTAGTGAGAATCCCTCCAAACCGAAGCCGAAGAACAATCAGAAGTCCACTCAATCTCCTTCTTCTTCTACCTCTGGAGATTCTTCCTCCAAGTCCAAGAAAAAGAACGGAGATCCTTGTTCATTTTGTGGAAAAACTGGACATGATGCATCTCATTGCTTTAAGAGATTAGAGGCCTTAGAGGAAGCTATGAAGAAGCACAATATTTCAGTGGCTAAGCCTTCTTCCATGGGCAAAGGGCAAGCTCTTTCTGCACGAGCTATGCATTCACCTTCAGATAGTTGGATTCTTGATTCAGGTGCCTCACATCACATGACAAATTCACGTGATCTTCTTGATTCCATAGTTCATACTTCTACTTCTCAGATTGCAGTTGGGAACTCTTCACAGATTCTAGTTTTGGGGACAGGCTCCGTTCAAATGCTAGATGGGTGCATTGAGGATGTTTTACTTGTTCCTGATATTTCAGCGAATCTTCTTTCCATATATCAGATTTGTCATTCTGGAGATGGGAAGTTAGTTGAGTTTTCTCCACAAAATGTGACTATTAGACAGTTGCAAGATCCTGAGAAGGTTGTCGCAACAGGAGTAGTTGATCATGAGAATCATTTGTATCGATTTGATGGATTTGAGTCTTCATCAGGGTCATGTTTTGTTGCTCATGCTGATTTAATGAGCAAGCTTTGGCATGAGAGATTTGGACACTTGAATTATAGATATCTTCAGCAAATGAAAGCACATAACTTAGTGGTTGGTCTTCCAAAGATCACTTGCACAGATGGTGTTTGTCAAGGATGTGTTCTTGGCAAGCAACATCAAGATCCTTTTCCTAAGGGTCACGCTACACATGCAACCACACCCCTTGAGTTGGTTCCATAGTGATCTTATGTCATTCCCAACTCCTTCTTTTTCAGGGGCCAAGTATGTGCTAACATTCATTGATGATTTTTCCCGCCGGACATGGGTCTATTTTTGAAGCTCAAGAGTGAAGTCCTCACCAACTTCAAGACCTTCAAATTATTTGTGGAGAAGCAGTCAGGTTTTTCTCTTCGACAAATACGCACAGATAATGGGGGGGAGTATGTCAACCAGGCATTTCAGGATTTTTGTAGTGCGAATGGTATTCTTCATCAGCACACAGTTCCTTACACTCCTCAGCAGAATGGTGTGGCGGAGAGAAAGAACAGGACTCTCAGGGAAATGGCCAATTGTATGATTCGAGTCTAGGTCCATATCCCAGCCTTTTGGGCAGTACATCAGTGTGCCAACTATATTCAGAATCGTATGCCCCACAAGGCAGTGCGAAATATGACCCCTGAGGAGGCTTGGTCTCATCGCAAGCCAAATGTTTCCTTCTTCAGAGTATTCGGTAGTGAGGCTTGGGCATTCATTCTGAATGGTCGGCGTAAATCCATGGAGAAGAAGAGTCAGCGTTACATTTTTGTTGGCTATTGTGAGGATGTGAAGGCATACAGATTATTTGATCCTAACACATGAGAGGTTCATTTCCGACGTGATGTTCAGTTTTCTGAGACCTTCACCC